>CAESWR010000780.1:385551-404671 GCA_903171835.1 Mullus surmuletus
AGGAAAAAAAAAAACAGGCAGTCATTTGCGAGCACGTCAGCGGATTTATCACACCGCTTTATGTGTTAATTAGACTCAGTCAACCCAGCCCCCCAAAAAATGTTAGTTAGATCTCAGATTCACACATTATTTATAGATGACAGCACGTTTTTGGGTGAGAATATATGTTAGAATATTGCCAGCAGATAATAACGTGTCCCATCTCATATTTTATTGTGCCTGATTTCATGGAATCAGCTGGTGGGCCGCGTTCTCCAGAAAACGGCAGCGAGTGAGTGGATAATTGTTTGCCTGAAACCAGCAGAATATCGAATGCCTCTTTCCAGTATTCAGCATCCGCCACTCTTTTCAAACGGCCTCTGTATTGATCCGCCACGGTCGGGATATTCATACATGTTCTTGTTATGCATGACAGTGGCCATGGAAACCCAGGGGCACACTCTCCTATACCAGAGACTTTGAAGACTGAAGGATTTTATTTTATTTTTTTCCATTCACCTGCCATTTGGAACGCACATCCGGTCCTGCTGATTTTTTTTCCCCGAGCAGAACGCGGCACAGTTGCCCCGGGGATTGTTTATCAGAGGCCGTGCGGCTGGCAGAGCATCAATAGAGTTCAATCGGCTGAAAGTGTCATGTGTTTGCTCATCACACTCACGCCCACTCAAAGACGAACTGTGATAGGAGTCGGGGTGGAGTCTCACCACACATTTGACCGCTCAGAAACAGCTCAAAAAGGACCCGATGCCTTCCCAAAAAGCTTATTGATGGATCATATCAGATATCAGATCAGAAGAAAGCCTTAGGGGAAAGTCCCGGAAGTTTTACTTTATGATTGAAAGTAATTATAGGCCTTCTTGTCTTGCAGCCAAGTGTTATTGCAGGTGAAGAATCGAGCCTCTGCAGTGGGCAGCTCTCGGTCCTGAAAGCAGAAAAATTCAAGATTGACTTGAGTCCTGGTGAATGTCATCATTCCGAAAGGATGTATGATTATTTGTTGGTACCTGTTTAGGCAGCGACAGATTTAAGCTCCTTTTTTAGATACAAAGGTACTGTGACAAGCCTCTCCTCGATTAGTCCGTGCAAATTTTTTTTATCCCAAATCTGGAAAGGTTTCTCGGGTACACATCCCCTGCTTAGTGTACATATGCTCTGTAATTCCACAGATCTGCAGTGACAGTTGAGAAGCCTGTAGCTCCTTAAAAAAACTGCTAAATTTCCTTTCCAAATAATTATTATTCTGGCCGTGTTTGTGCTTCTTTTTATTGAGACATACTCAGCTGGGTTGTGTTCCCTCCTATAGCATCCTTCAGGTTGATTTAGCATTTGGTGCGTGTTGACAGATCGTCTGCTCCACCCACACGCAAACACATTTTGAAGCTCTTTCGGCTTAACTATTTGCAGTGCATGTCAGATCGGTCTTTAATTTTACGCAATCGTCAACCCCGAACCTCCCCCACCCCACCCCAGCCCACTTTTTTTTTTGATCCGACCGCCTCGACCTTGAATTGCTCTTTGATTGTAAAGCGTAATTACAGACTCATTAAAGCATACCGAGGCCGAAAAGTTGTTATTCCAATTATCTTTGAGGATTATTAGCGGTGATTGGAGTGATTGTCTGAAAATTATGGCTAGTTTGTCCTGGACGGAGCGAGCAGTCGGCCCAAGACTGAAAAGTTTCCTTTACTTTTGTTGAAATAACGTCATCATCAAGCTTTTGCTGTAGTTTTTTATTTTTTATTATTAAAACATGTTCTCGTAAACCTTGCCAAATTTCAATACTGTAAATCCCATCATCGGACAGTTGAGTTTGCCCCAACAACGCAATTAAAACCTCTGCGATTTTAACAACTGATTTCTCTGGGTAATTTCCAGTATTTAAACGAGTGACTGTTTTGTCTGCAAATAGCAAATTGTAGCTATCTGCGTTCAGATGGTTTAGCCAGGGCATTAATTTGGAAAGTGCCAATTTTCATCAGAATGGTCCATGCAAGCAACCTTCGTGAGACACGTTGGACACAGATGTTGGAAGTAGACTGTTAAATCTCAGCTTCAGTCTCCTCCACCCGACCATATTGTTGCTCATTTCTGTTTCTCAGCGGGAATAAAAATCGTCCGCATTCATTACGATGATGAACATATTCACACTGTCATTGTGCAATCTACCCACCACCTACATTGCTTCAGTTTGCATGCATTAAAGTCTGTTTGATAGAGCAGAGACGCATGCAGGGAGAATTTTAAGACTGCACAACCTTTTTCTCTCACACCGCTGCTTCAATGTGGTGCTGGTGGTGGTGGAGAGGGTGGAGGGGGAAAAAGGCCGCTACAGGGAACGAATCTCCATCTGGTTAAGCTAAGTAATATGTACCGGTCTCATGCTGCACTTTGATATAGTTTGGGTTTGATGAATGTGTTTACTCTGATAATAATTGATGGCAAGAAGACACCCAGGGACAAACTCGGCAGTAAGAGATTTATATGATGCAGGTGCTGTACATCTAAATGTTGGCTCTTGTAATGCTAGCCTTCGCTGTATAGTCACGGTGTTGCTATAGCGATTTTTGAGCCTGTGGTTCTCACTTTCAGGTCTTTTATTTTGTTATCCCGTACGGTGTTTTTTTCCCCCAGAAATTGCCCACATAACTTTCAATTTTAAAAAAGGAATTGTAAATTGGCTAGTTAAGCTGATTGAAAGCGTAAACACCGCATACGATGACTTCAAAGGATCCAGTCGGTCGATACCAAAATGAAATTCATTGCGCCGCTGTTGAATCGCATTACTTTACGGAGGGGTTTCTATTTTCAGCGTTTCTGTTGACATCACTAAAGAGCTACTGCTTGAAAAGGTGCTTTTTTCTCTGGAAGCTGTTCCAAGACAAAAAGACTCTTCAGTAAAGTTGCCTGGACAAACGGGGGATTTATTGTTTTGTTTCTATGCACCCGGTGACCTTTTTGTTGTGTCTCCATCTCTTGACAGAGTAGTACACACACGATCTAAGTGAACAATGAACAAATGGGTTGCCTTGTAATTGTAATTACACAAGTTTTATATGCTGTCCATGGATGTCTTTTCAAAGCAATCAAATTCCGAAGATGACTGTGA
The DNA here is from genome assembly GCA_903171835.1 of Mullus surmuletus. Classification (NCBI taxonomy): domain Eukaryota; kingdom Metazoa; phylum Chordata; class Actinopteri; order Syngnathiformes; family Mullidae; genus Mullus; species Mullus surmuletus. Next base: position 388,658 of record CAESWR010000780.1, read on the forward strand.
GCACACCGGTGTTGCGTCTTAATTGCCCGACAATACCATCAAGATGTTTCCGGAAGTAAAGGAGCTGTGTATTTCTAGAAGTGCACGATCCACAGAATAACCACTCAGGTGTTCAGAAGCCGAGCTGGATAATATTACTGATGTTTCTATCGATGCATGGCTAAGCATGACAGGACAGCAGGGCTCTGCTCATAAATCTTTTAAGACCCTTTCCGAGTCATCCCAGGGAAAGTTGACTCTAGCTTCCTGAACTGTCACTGGGTGAAAGATCTTTTTAAGCTTTCCACTGACGACTCATGAAGGTAACTTTGCTCCTCATGCAAAGCGTCTGACCTGAAAATATGATCCTTAGCAGTGTCTTTTTTGTTGTTGCTGATTTGGCAGTTGTGGTAGGAGGGGCTTGAAGGGGATACTTGTACTAAACACGGCCTATATCTTTACATTAGTCCAGGTTCAAGCCAGGCCAGGGGAAGCCTTTTTTTCATACCAAAACATTTTGCACACATGATGGTTCTCATGTAATTCAAGAGTCACACAATTTGCCAGTGGGGGATCAAAGGGACCAGAGGATTGTAAATATACAGGCAATCTTAAGATTTAAGTATTGGTCTTTTAGCTAAACTCAAATGATAAAGGGCTTTTATCTTCATTTATAATTCATCGAATCATACCTTCCCTGTGGCCAGCGTTACGTTTTGGAACTCTTTCATGAAAAAAAGAAGAAGACTGGAAAATGTTGTTTTGGTCATTTTAATTGCCCTCTATTTTAGGCTTTGAATTACATTAATGGATTGGGATCTTATAATGCTTTGTTTGGTGCGAGGTTTTATCTTTTATCCTATGAGTAATATAATACTGTTCTTTTTCCCCCCTCACGTTTTTTTTCAGATTTTTCTACAAAAAAAAGCACTAGAAAGCAGTAATGAATGTAGAAGGGCTCATTTATGCTTATAAGTAAAAAAGTCGATGTCAGACGATGCCGATACGCTTCTGTGCGTCCTCCGAGAGCAACGCAACGGACAGCAGCGGTGTGGGAGGTCATTAAATTGTGACATGCGGTTGGAGAATTCAAATCGCTAAGCACACCTCTCAAAAACCTCCACTATTTTTTTTTTTTCACTACACACCACATCCGTGTGATTTGCGACGTTTCTGTATCATTAATCTTACACAGAAACATTGACAAAATTGATCCACCTGTGTTTCTCTTCGAGCACAAATGAGCCTTGATGCATCGCTTCTTTTTCCATCCCCTCAAAAATTGTTGGGATCCATTTTTGGGAATTGTTGTAGGTTGCAGTGAAGTCAGAATGGCAACATGCAGTTAAAAAATGTATGAATTGTTTTAAGCATTTTAATGACATTAAACCAATACCTTGAACCTAAACTTAAAATAACACAATTGGAAACAGGTATTTTCTAAGTATTATCTGTTATTTTGTTTTTTTAACTATTCTTGCATTGGCCAGTGTGTTCCAAATCTCTGAGGGTTGAGCCACTAAGAGATTTGGTCTCTGTTCTCTGGTGTCATTTTGGAAGAGCAGAACTTGTATGTGGGATGCTGTAGCTGTTGTCTTCTTTGTTTCGTTCCGGCAGCCACCAACACTCCTTTGTGGTTTGGACAACCCACTCTCTCCTCGCTGCCTGTCCGACTTACCACCTGACGGGGTAAATGTACCAGTACATTGCCTGTGCTGTGTGTCAGTGTGATTGTGACCACTGTTGAAGCTATGCCAGTTTTTTTTTTTTCGTTTTTTTTTCTTTCCCAGCATTTAGCGTCTATGGTTTCAACAAATCCCGACTAGTTGTTCATCATCATCTTCTTGTAAAATGCTCCCCATTACGACCCCAACCTTTTTAGTTTTCATCTGAAAATCTGTAAGCAGTTGTTGTAAATGTCAAGGTCTTTATGTAATATACCGTAAGCATGTATAGTCTAGATCTTAGACTGTTGTAGCTGAAAGTATTTTTGTGTTTTTTGCTGTTATTGTTGATGAATCCCCTCTGGTCTCTCCTGCCTCTTCTTAGATTCCTGTGCGCCATGTGAAGGGAATGACAAACTGCTTCGGTCTGACATTCTCTTCATGTTTATCCATCACACGCCCTAAATGTCTTTGGCTTAATCATTAAAAGTTTCGAGAGGGAGGACTGCGGCCGTCTGCAGCCGGCTGAAGTACTCGCGCTGTGTTCAAGTGCAAAGATGTGAGGCGATGCGAGGTGATGCGAGCTGACGCAAAGCATTTGATCACTCAGCCTTTGTCGGCTTTTGAGGTCGGCCCCCTTAAGTGTCGGAACAGAATTTCTTTGAGGGGGCAGAAAATAGGGACGTTTTCATCTTGCATTTCCGCCGATAAACTGGCCTTCCGTCTTTTTTTCTTTTCTTTGCACGACAAAGCGGGTCAAATTGCGTCACCATCTTCGTTTTTTCACTAAATCCAGATTGATTTGTAACCAGATGACGTCGCCAAAAAGCAACTGATTGACTTAAGGCAAAGAAACTTCTCACCTCCGAGAGACCTTTTTGATTATAGTGACTCACAACTTTGCAAGTGCATTTCATCATTGTTATATATTACCAGCATGATGCCCCCCCCCCCCTTCCCCCTGTTTCATTTGTTTCCTTCCTCATAGAGAGCAACCTCCAGCATTCTCATTCACTCTGTGAAGTGCATAAACTGTAGTCGAACAGTTGGGAACCTCACAAGCCTCTAGACAAAATGGTCGTGGGTGTTATTTTGCTATATTCTTGCTTCATAAACATGCAGAGAAGAAGTAAACGTCACCGATGTCCCCTTGTGCACTTATTCACGCGTTTGCCTCGCAACATAAAGCAAATAAATGCCGTGTTATCAACCCGGGTTGATGTTCAGATATGAAATGAAGAGAAGTGTGAAAATGTCTTGAAATATTCTAGTTCGCATCAGTTACTGAACATTATTATTTGATATTTGAGGATGATTTGTATGGTTTGATAGAAGCGAGGCAGCATTTTTTCTGTAGCCAGTTTTTTTCTTTTAAATGGTGAATAATTTCTCCGCAAAGCATCGGGGACATTAACTTACAAATGGGAAAAATAGTCCGCTAACCACCAAAACATTGAGTCCTCATCCACACGAGGACTCCAAATTGCTTTATATAAATAGTCCACCCCAAAAAACCATTAGTCTTCCACATCTGACAAGCTGTGCCCGCTCATAGGCTTGTTTGAAGACACAAATTCACCGCTATGCTGAGCCAGACGTTTTTTGTAAAATAATATTCTATCAAGCCCAGGCCGGTCTTCATCAGGAAACAAATGACTTAAAACTTAATCGGATTCCATGTTCATGTTTGCAGTCGTATCTCATGGAGAAGCTTTAATATTTCAAGCTCATTCAATGTGTGAAATGCAGATTTGTTTTAACACCCTTCTGTCTGTATGTCACCTTTTCGGAAAAAGAAAAACACCTCGTGATCATGATCAACCAGAAGTGTTACATTCACTTCATTATCTGCTTTGGCGTTTCGGGAAACGCTGCACACAGACGCCCAACGGATCTGTGAAAGCGTTCGTGCTGTTTGGTGTAACCTTTTTTACGGACAGTTTGCGGCAAACCCCCCCACCGATCTTGTTGATCCGCAGACTTATCGTTTACCGAAATGAGCCTCGGACTCTAAAATCAGTTTTGTCGGTGCGAAAATGTGCCCGTATCCCGAGAGTGTTCCCCTCGGGGCTCTGAATCACACTTACCATCTTTCCACATCCATTCTCCGCGGATCAGTCAAGGACTTTTACACCACATTACATCACAAATTGATGTCCTACTTTTAGCACCATTTTTTACACATTTCTGCCTCAGAACAAGGCTGTTAAAGAGACCACAAACAGGCTTATGTATAGTGTGAGGTCCTTGAATAAGAAATAATTTGAAAACTTCAGCGTAAATTCTTTCCGTTGCCATTCTTGCATATATTTTTCGTGTACAGGAAGTCATTCAGAGCTTTTCTAAAATCCTGTTTAATGCTGTATAGCCAAGCCGTCCTCCTTAAAACCCAACAACAATGCATCACATGGCCATACAGACGGACAAAGTCTTCACACTCATTGTTCTGCCTGAGTCAAGACACTGACTCATAACATGTTGAGAGTTGGCATTATCAAACAGCATCGGCCGAGTATCTTTTCGCAGCTCCTAATGGAATGGAGCTCTTGCGCGGGTCAAGCAAACAACATTTGAAGCTCATTTCTTGAAGTGCTTTTGTTCAGAGAGTTGTGTCCCCCCCATTTATGTCTTTTGTCTGGGCCCCCGGGAGCCATATCGTTCCATACAAGCAGCAGCACAGAAGATTTGGACTGGGCAAAAAGCAAAAGAAAAGCTGGTTCTGACCACAGTATTCCCAATATTGAGTGTAACTTGTCCTATTACACCCATTCCGACCGCTCTGCTGGACAGGTTGTTCGACTCGTGTTTATGCAGAGCAGGTGAGCGGGAGAGAACAGACAGAGAGAACAGCAGGGAATGAAAGAACAGAGGCACCAAAAGAGAGCTTACATGTCGAATCAACCAACAGAAGATGAAGAGCACCCGGAACACAGATACTCAGAGGGAGGGAGACGGGAAAAGAGGTTAATCACGGCTACAGCTGTGTGCTCACACATGCCATATTCCCTCACTGATGCGCTGAGTGGCTTGTCACGAAACATACAAACCGTAAACACACACAAACACGCACCCTCACACACCTGCGACGCGATTATTACTGCGGTTTGTCATATTCACTGCCTAATCTTTGGAGCTCTGCTCCTCGCACCTTTTGCTATTTTTATAAGGTAAAGGGCTTGTATGATTTATGATTTTTTTGTGCCTTTTACGGGGTCATATTGTCTTGATAGTGCTGTCTACAAAATTCGAAATGGCTCTGTTCATGCCAAAAAGATACTTGGAAAACGAAAAATCCACGCACTTGCTTTACATCTGTATATGTGGAAAATGAAAAAACATTTGGCTACATAAAAAGGTAAAGCGTCTCCCGCCATTGTGTGCCTGCCGTGCAAAGCAATGACCCTTTGAGGAGTTTTTGAAGGCCGGGCGGTGGCAGCGACGTCAAGTCACCTCGCACCGTTTCAAAAAACAACCTGGCTCCGCTGATGGCCAGATGGCCTTTGATGACAAGTGCCATTAAAGTCGCAGTACATCATTGTGGCACCAGACGAGCAAAACAAGGCAAACAAAACCCAATTGATCATCTTTCATACAACAAGTGACTCAAGTTGCACATCATAAAACGCATCCATAATGCCTTTTATAAATATTCTAGATTGTTGGACTTCTGTACATGCCACAAAGCACAGAACAGCACATGATTTATTTTGCCCCCTTTGCATTATTATTGTTCCCTGCTTAATAGAATTTAGCATCTACATCTCATTGTTCAGCAACGACATAAAATTATTGAATGAAAAACGTGGTTTCTTTGGGCATGGTATCAAATTTAGCAATCTAAGGAGATGAGAATCATTACTGACAAAAGAATAATCATCGTACTGGTTTGTAATTGTCTGCATCAAAAGGTTAAAATGTATATGTATGATGCGCTTTATTCCAGTATAGTTGAAACTGGGTGTCACAGCAGCGCACGCAGGATGCTATATGTTGGCGGTGCGAGTCCGACCCCTGGCCGTCCCTCTCTGGGTCACAACCTTGTGGTACCAACAAGGTACCACCACCAAAAGTGCCCTTGCGAAGTGTCACTTTGTAAACTTCTCTGCCCTACTTTCCCTAAAGCTAAAATTGGATGGAAACACGTGTTTTCCTTACTTTTCTTTCCGCCAGTAAAAACCCCAAACCTTTTGCTTTCTCTCCCCCTAATAGATCCCTCGTGGAGGACGACGACGCTCACATGAAAGTTGCTCTGGGCTATGGTGATATGGGCATCTCTGCTCACCTTCAGGCATCAAAGACTGGAAACACTCGTTTTTTCACAAGCAACACACACAGCTCAGTGGTTCTTCAGGTGAGAGTTCAGACACTCAGCGCCAATGTGTTATGAATGTGTGACTGTGCAGCAAATGTCATCATCGTTTGATGTTAGCAGGTTTTTCTCTCTCTCTCCCCCCCCCCCCTCCGGTTCCTTTAGCGCTCCTGCGTGAAATGTGGGCTACATAAATATGCCTGTAAAATGTAGCTGCTTGGAAATCTAATTTGTCCTCACCTCAAGTCTACTAAATATTATAATTTCTGGAATCCTTCAGCGTCGTCCTCAGAAATAATCCACGCAGCAAAATTAAAACTGCAGTAAATAGCACAAATTGCATGATTACTACTTCACAGCTCGCATTCAATTGCATCCATTTGGATTTTGTTTTTGTTTTTTTTATCCCCCTCTGAAAGCAGTTGTTAACCTTCAAAGAGCGTTGTTGGCATTGGGAATATGCTTCAGGAATGAATTTAGAAAATGCATTACAGCCAGCATTTCTAATCTGCAGTTTCCGGTCGCTAGTTTTCACAAAGTTGAGCTCAGTGTAGGGTCTTCGTAGTGGTCCAGCCTTTGCGGCGTTTTCTGCTGTCACAGCAGTGGCCACTCTTCATCACCAACCTTCATTGGAATCGAATGCTGTTGGCGGGCTTTGCTGCTCATTAAGCTCCGTGTGTCAGAGCGAGCTAAATGATGATTTTTTTTCCTAGACCATGTGGTTGTACAGCCTGTAGCCACGGTTAATAGACTGAGGATGTCTTGGTTCACTGCCGGATATGGAAGTAACCCACCTCGGAGCTAAACCGCTGAGGAAGACCGTGGTTGTTTGACATGGGGAACGGATGCAGCATCGGATTCATCAATCAGCAATCATGACGGCCTTTCATGTCGCCATTCAATTAATTGCTAAAAATGTGGAAAAAACGGGATAATTTCTTACAAATTTCCAAGACCGAATGCAGCACTTGATTCATCCCCATGTCATGCAGTTAATGCCTTCAACGAAATCCCATCATGCTGAGTTCCAGTGAATGTCCCGGTTTTCAGACGGACTGTAGCTGAACAGTGTATTGGTAGATCCTCGCTGCAACATCGAGCCAATATTCACTCGACGATAATAGAAACTCTCGAGCAGAAATTGTGGAATTCCGGGTTGTTAGTGATGTTAAGGTATAACAGTTTTGTTTTGTTTTTTAAATCTTCCGTCTTCTTTTGTTTCATGACTTTTTGTGATTTATGCCCCGCTGCTGCTCGGGAAATACACATTTGTCTTTATGACACTTTTAAAAGCCCTTCATCACTTTGTCTTTGAATTGAAATTTGCATCTTACGGGACCTTCTTTTGTATAAACCTTCTTTCCGACTTCCATTGATTAGTTTTGGGGAGTGTAGAAGGCGCACATTGCCAAGTCACTGCCTCACTAGTCTCATTTTTGTCCCTTCAGGGATTCGACCAGCTGAGGATAGAGGGTCTGCTTTGTGATGTCACACTCGTAGCCGGAGATGGAGACGAAGCGTTCCCTGTGCACCGCGCCATGATGGCCTCCTCCTCCGATTATTTCAAAGCCATGTTCACAGGTGGGTGAGCTGACCGGAACATCTGCTGTGGAGTGGATTCGCGGCTGCGCTGCAACCGGCCACACCGACCCGCTTCATTTGTGTGGGATGGGCCTCGTTTTTATGCTGAGATTCATCAAATGAAATGTGTTATATCTTCTCGCTTGTGTTGAATTCATTTTCTGAGCATTTTTTATTCATGACCATTTCTATGCTTTAACGCTGTCCCAGTTATGTCCCTGTCATTTTGTCTCTGTGGACACTCAGAATGACCTTGTGCCTAAATCCCTCAAGTGTGTGAGTGATTACGATCTATAATTCATGAGGTTTCCGGTGTTATGAAACCGACGTCCCCCCGTCATTGTCATGCATTCATGTTCCTGCTCTTTTGCACTTGTAATGACCACGAATGTGAATTATGCAGCTGTATCATCGTCTTGCTGCCCTCCATGCAGCGGAAGGAGGAGAACGATGGCTGCTTTTACACGCGCACATTTTGTGAAAGTTATTTTCAGGCGGAGTAGATTAACTGTAACAGGACTCGGCGTCAGCAGCCACATTAGCACCTCTGTGAGGCTGCGCTTTGAGCTAAATGCTAATGTCGGCGCGCACGCACTGACAATGCATCCATGCTGATGTTTAGCAGATGTAATGTTTACCACGTTCGCCACCCCACAGCTTTGATCAGTTCTAATGCAGCGACAGCAGTAGCTGGAGGCTTTTTTCCCCCCAGGTTGTCTGTCTGTCCTACTCTTGATATCCCAGGAATACCTAGAGGGATTTTTTTTTTTTTTGGCAATTTCATACAAACGCCCACAAAAACCCTGGGACGAACCGATTACATTTTGGTGGTGAAAGGTCACAGCGTCCTCACATCCATCCAATTCTTGCGGATGTGAGATCTCAGGCAAACAGTGAAGCTTATTCAGGTTTGGTGCCAGCACACACACAGACTTCAGGATGAGCTGATTATATCTTTGTAGTCCAAGGGCACTCACTCGCAGCACTTGATAAACAATGACAAAATTCAGATGCTATTTTTGACTTGAAATCTTTAATAGCTTATGAATGCTTAAAAAAAAGTGATATTTTATGATGACAATGAATGCTTCTCCTTCGGCGTCCTCTGATGCAGGTGGAATGAAAGAACAAGACTTAATGTGCATCAAGCTCCATGGAGTGAACCGAATAGGCCTAAAGAAGATCATCGACTTTATCTACACAGCCAAGTTGTCGCTCAACATGGAGAATCTACAAGACACACTCGAGGCGGCCAGCTTCCTACAAATCCTCCCCGTGTTGGACTTCTGCAAAGTCTTTCTCATATCCGGGGTAAGAATGCCGGTGCGTGATCCACCCAGAAGCCATTAACTACAGCACACACTCGTTCTGAATTAGCAACCATTTCCTCTCTGTTGAACATCTTTCGTAACTTCTCAGAAATAATTTCTCAGATTTTTTTTCTCCCTCTTCCTTTTTGTCAGTAATTAACTTTGTTTAGCAAAAAAAAAAAAACAACCTGCGCATCAATCAGTGACAGTGAGGAGGACAATCGTCAGGTGACATAGAAGAGCAAGCCCAAATTTGTGCAAATAAAGTGACCCCCAAAAATGTAATCAGTCGACTGAAGTCTGGTTGCTTGGTGATGGCGGTGATCCTGCATGTCAAACTCACATTCGGTTGAAATGGAGAACATGAACTGAATGTTTAAAAAAGAAGAAGAAGAAGAAGAAGCTGCTTTTGGTCCGCATATTTAACCAATGCTACTCTGATTACTTAAAAGGTCTCTTGTAAATTATTAATGAAGCTTTAATAAGTAATTTTGTGAATAAACATCTTGTATATCAAAAATGTGGTAAGAAAAAAAAATGGTAAGAACCTCCAATGATAATTTGTTTTTTTTTTGAGTGTGGAAAAGATAAGTGCTTGTATATACTGCTAATGCAAAAGAAATATGTGGGCGCCAGTAGGGCTGTGACTAAGGATTGCTTTTAAGTCTTTATTTAATAATGGTTTTTGCTTAATGAATAATTTAAAAAACATTCATCTGACTAGTCTGGAAGCCTGTATTGAAGTTATACAATTATATAATTTCTCTTGCCAAGAGTGAAGCGAGAAAATGGGCAAATCCTTCTCATGTTTCGTTAAATCCGTAAATGTGCTGCATGTTTGTTCGACTGCGGCGCCTTTGAATTATATTTTTAATTGGAGGTCATACATACGAGTGGTGGTTGGTAGAATCTGGTTTGTTTGTCCGTCCAAGTTTCGGCTCTCTGAGATCTTTGCCTTGTTCTCCCCCTCCAGGTTTCCCTTGACAACTGTGTCGAGGTCGGACGCATCGCCAACACGTATAATCTCACAGAGGTGGACAAATATGTGAACAACTTCATCCTGAAGAACTTCCCCTCGCTTCTGGGCACGGGGGAGTTTGTCAAGCTCCCGTTTGAGCGGCTGGCTTTTGTTCTGTCCAGCAATAGCTTGAAACACTGCACTGAGTTGGACCTGTTCAAGGCCGCCTGCCGCTGGCTGCGATACGAAGACGGACGTATGGACTATGCCCCAAAGCTCATGAAGAACATCCGCTTTCCCCTCATGAACCCACAGGAGCTCATCAATCACGTACAGACAGTGGACTTCATGCGCACAGACAACACCTGTGTCAACCTCCTCCTGGAAGCTAGCAACTACCAAATGATGCCCTACATGCAGCCAGTTATGCAGTCAGAACGGACAGCCATCCGCTCGGACAGTGCCCACCTGGTCACCCTAGGTGGCGTCCTGCGGCAGCAGCTCGTCGTGAGCAAGGAGCTGCGTCTGTTTGACGAGAAGGCTCACGAGTGGAAGGCGCTGGCACCCATGGACGCGCCCCGCTACCAACACGGCATCGCGGTCATCGGCAACTTCCTCTACGTGGTGGGCGGCCAAAGCAACTACGACACCAAAGGCAAGACGGCGGTGGACACGGTGTTCCGGTACGACCCTCGCTACAACAAGTGGATCCAGGTGGCGTGCCTTAATGAGAAACGTACCTTCTTCCACCTGAGCGCACTCAAGGGACACCTCTACGCTGTCGGTGGAAGGAACGCGGCCGGGGAGCTCGGTGAGTTTCCTCCCTCATTTGTTTCATCCCCTCCTGTTAAGCAACAAAAGAAGTCCTCATAAATATTGCATGAGATTATTCACTTAAATATCAAGGAGTTGCAGGGGAAAAGTCCGCTGTTTAATAAGGTCTCCTGATATCGGTAATCAGGCACTGTCATATGCTGTGTGAACATTTCCTCTGTGTAATTTGATAAAATTCTAACGATCGTGCGTACAATCCCATCTACTTTCCAACACGTGTAGAGGCTTGGCTTCAGTGACGTGGGCTTCATCATTTTGAGTGTGATTGATATTTAATCCAACATGTATAGGATTTTTATACAGTTTCGGCAAATCTTGAAGGCGGAGTTTGTCACAGTGGTTGGGTTGTTTTACACATCACCGAAATGGATGTTGTTCACAGTTCAACTAACGCAGATTCATGGAAAAACTACGGTCCATCGTAGTGTGCTTTTTTTGTTTATCCCGAGCCACCAATGCGGAATCTGTGCACCCAGGATCCGTGGACCACAGAGAGGTGCCACCCAGTACTTAAATTCAGCTCTGTAACTGCGGCGGACAGAGATCAGCCAGTGTGCAAGCAGCCTCCTCTTCTGGGTTATAATTAGACCAAAGAACACGGCCCCAATTCACTGCCTGTCTACACAACTGCCTTTTTCTCCTTTACGTTCCACTGCCCTTTGACTGCGTGTGGCTCAGCCTTGATGTTTTTTTGTTGTTTTTTTTTCTCGATGAGCCCATCCACTGCAGCATGTTGCTCTGGGCAGGTCATGGGGTGGGGTTTTATTGTTCTGTCTGAAACAAACAGATTATAAAAGCAAAGCTTAACATCAAGACAGTAGGAGGCTTATCTCTTAACAGGAACATTCTGTGTTTATTTTGGACTCCATTCTCTATTGCTTTGTGTTGATTTTATTGTTATTAATTGCAGAGAGTAAGTGTATTTCTACTCCTCTGGTATATTTTTAGGGCGTGTGGTTGTATTCGTTAAAATAATTGTCGGAGCCCCCGTGCGTCTTTTTAAAGAAAGTAATTACAATATGCTAGACTTCCCACCAATGAAAGGAGGACATTTAAGTAACTATCACTCGGTCGTTTGACAATAATGAAACGCATTAATCTTCCAAACGATTCTCGCTATTGCGGCTCGATCTTTTTAAAGTTGCTATGCATTATAATACATCAGGTTGTTTTAATGGTCATTTAGGCTCGAGCAGACTCTCTTAGCTCTTAGTCAGCAAGGATCTCCACGTCATTGCCTCTCTATCCCGTTTTTTTCTCTCCTTTTTTGGCTCCTAACAAAGCAATATCTGAAGCTAAGCAGCATTATGCGTGGCTGATTTTTCTCCCCATTTCCCCCCCTCGCTAATCCTCTGGAGATTAATGGGACCAATCAAACTCTGCAGATCACGAGTCCCTTTGGGTCCAACGGCCGGGTCGCGTCCCCTGTGTTTGGGCCCACTCGTGTAGGTCGGAGGAAAACTGCGCCGTGTGCTGCATGGCGGCGGCTGCCAGCTGCCCCGCTGCCCGCTCCACCCTTTTGTGTTTCACCCGCAGCCAGCGAACGAGCGGCAGGGTGGCAAGGTCACGCTAATTAGAAAGGAGGCTCTTTCAGCAGATTATGGGACGGCCGGAGAGAGCGGCGGAGCGGAGCGGCTCGATGTAAATGAAATAATATCCAGCGTATTTGCATGTATCTGCATTTTTTTTTTCCTTTCACGTCAATACACCGGTATCATCTTCGAATATGTTTGTGTTTTTTCTCTGCTGAGCAGCTGCAAGCTTGTGTGCACAACTCAAGGTCACTTTGATGATGGTTGTTGTGTGTGCAGAGCAAGGTATCTGCTCATCCCACCCGCTGAGACTTCCTCAGCCCACCCAGGGATGCCTCAGACTCCTACGTGGTCCTCATATTACTGCTGTATTTTTGGAACCAATTGGATTGTTTTTCGTTTATTTGTCAGCAATATTTTCTTCTTTTTACCTTTTCTTTTTTGTAACCCAATATATATTCTTTGTGACAAAAATTGGCTGCTTTTCAGTTTTGATATGTAAATGATTTTGTTGTGTTAATACATTTGGCAGGATTTTTTTTGTAGTAAGGTTTCTATCTTGATGAGTTTTAAGATTTCAGTGTACAGTTTTTTTTTTTGTTTTTTTTTACCAGGTCATTATACACTGTGGACAAATTCACCATCCTAATAGACTATCGGATGACAAAAATGTTCCATTGTCGCCGATTATAACATGGAAAATATCATGTACTCAACTTGCATTTAAAAGGTGAAAATTTGCAAAAAAAAAAGGTTACATTTGCAGTTTTCAAAAGGTGCATTTTTAAATTCCTGTATTTCATTCCGGTGCCTCTCGTGTCTGACCACCAACAAATGAGATATTATGGTGAATTATCTCCATCCCCGTTTGTGAAGACGAAACCAAAATCCAATCTTTTGTTCAAGGTCAATGAGGCTTCTTTTTTTTTTTTTTTCTTTCACATAAGAAGATAAGACGACACTTATCTGTTGCCCTCGATGGGAGCGCTGAAAATTTATACCCGTGCTCCTCTTCGCAGCAGTGCAATCTTAATTCGAATGCTCCGACTCAATCAGCGCGCAAGACAGCGGACCCCTGCTCGCCAGCCTCGCCGAACGGTCTCCAATCCACCAAAGTACCTGCGAGGCATCATTCCTGAATCCCTTTTTCCGGATCCTCACAGAATTTTGTGAAACCCTCCTCGGGGACTTTTAAGATAAAGGATCTTACAATCTCCCCATTTCCTGTGCAGTCAGCGGGCTCAGTGCTGACGGGTTTGTAGGGATGTGTACTCTGTATTTAAATCTGTGTTTTAGCTCCCACGCTGAGACCCTCCAAGGCCTCATTTGCTGCTGTTTGTCCTCCTTAGTTGTGTCTTGACCTACTTTCTGCTAATACGTTTTTTTTTCTTTTTCTCCCCCCCATCTTCTCTTTCAAAGCTACTGTGGAGTGCTACAACCCAAGGACAAATGAATGGACATATGTTGCCAAAATGAATGAGCCGCATTATGGCCACGCTGGGACGGTGTATGGAGGTTATATGTATATTTCAGGTAAGTGGCTCCAGGGAGCTTAAGTTCATTCTTAATTAGCCCAAGTAAAGAGGAAGATGCTTAGAGAGCCCCTGTAAATCGTGTTTAAAGTTTAAAAATAGATTTCCTGTCTCACACTCAAACTTGCATTGTCATTTCCAAGTAGATGGTTTTGCCTCGCTAAGCATTTCATGGCAGATAACAACTAATGAGACCTAATAGGATAACACAGATCTGAAGCTACTCCACCTCACGTACCATCATGCATTGCTGCGAGTTGGGAAAAGTGTATCGCCCTTTGCTCAGTAGCGAAAATCCGAATTGCAAAACTGCGTTAAAAAGATGCATTTTGATGACAGACTTATGAGAGGCCGGGCTAAGACCGGGGTAGCGCTCTCATTCGGTATTATTAAAATGACTGCTAATGCTAATGTTGGGGATTTGCATCTTTTGCTGCATCAAATTTTGATGTGATGTTGCTAAAATAAGCCACCGCTGCTTTGGGTTCAGCACCGAGTTTGGGGAGAGGCGCTGATTTTGATGAGATCCTGATTTTGAGACAGCACGTTGGGGTTACCTTGCTTTAGTGTGTCTTGGTTAAGCTGGTGGGTCAAAGGGTGGACATAAATGGGGGGGCGGCTCTTTTATAGGTGTCACCTCTCAACTCGCTCACTTCATAGGATTGAAAACAAATCCCGCGTTATGGAGATGAGCCCCAGTTTCTCAGTGTGACTAATCCTGAGCGATCCTACAAAGGGAGGAAGGGGGGGTGGGGGGGGATTGGAAATTTGGGAAGTATGGAGCAAAGTAGAGGATTGAAGCCTGTGTAGGTGGTGTAACACAAGAGCCCGTGTTAATCCATCCTGGCCGTGGTTACCGTCATTGTTTTACAACACCCATGAGCGTGAACATTAAAACATTGTTACCCCATGTGTTCTTGGCAGAACGGGGGAGCAGGGGACGGAAAAATGGAAAAGGAGGAGGGCGAACTGTCATCCCTCCAGTGTGCATCACTGCCTGCTAAAAGCAACAGTATCACAAAACAAATTTACAATGTTGCTGTGCCGTTTTTTTTAATAACACCTAAGAAATCGTGAGAACAAAGTTATAGGGGTTGTTCGGATAGATACACGCAGCTGAATTAATCTTTAGTTTTGTTGTTGCATTCAGGATCATTAACTCAAAAATCCCCCGCCAATTTCATTTATTGCACACTTTTAATTCCGATCTTCAGAACGTTTTCACAGTGCATCACCTACCCTTTTAATCCCCACTCGTCTTCAATACATTTCTTATGTTTCAGCTGCTCACGATAATTCGCCCGGCTGTTGTGAGGCATTTGATTGCGTTATTTACCAAAGTTCTTTTTCTAATTGGAGCGCTGCAGGAAGAATCAGTGTGTGCATGCATGTGAGAAAGCAAACCATGCGTTCAGGCCCAGTTAATTTCATTTCATATTTAACTTGACTCGCTGGAAACCGGCCATGGGGGGGAAAAAAGAAAAAGAAGAAGAAAAAAGACATGCACACATGATTGCTGACACCGTTTATGTAAACACAAAGCAAAAACATGTCTTAATTAGTCCATGTTGCACTTGGCACGCACGAGATCAGCCGCACGTGCGTGTCCACGTGATTTCGTGTAATATCACAGCGCAACGCTGATGAAAGCTTCATTTTCACTCTTTTTTTTAGTTTTTTTCAAACAACAAATACACTGCAACGATGACTAGCACAGCGGTCCGAAGCGGTGCTAATCTGCTGGTAGCCAGCTGCTCCTCAGTCTTTGTCGCCTCGGGGTGCACTCCGCAGCGTGTAGTATTTATTGCTCACCCTTCTAATATTCTAATGGATTCTGTTGCTTTCATGTTTTCGGCATTGCACTCAATTGTGGGCCAACAGCGCGCTAATGTCGCTATTGTAATAACTGGCCGAGCCGTGGCACTTTGTCATGCTTTGCACCTGCAGTGGGCGAAACCTCGGGGACAATAATGGGCATCTGCACGACCCAGGGCAAGGCCTTTTTATGTGAATACAGGTGTGGCTTCTAACACGAGGGAGACACCCAAGGAGATCGTAATGGGTGCACATTACATCGTTGGATGAGCCAGGGGATTACATACAAGAGGTTGTGATTCACTCGGCTGATCCAGTGCTCAGATTTTTAACGATGGGAGGGTTTTTTTTGTCATCTGGGACATGGATATGAAAATATTTTCTGTCTGGGTTCGTCCTGATAATGAGCTTGTCGGAGGGGGGGGGTCTGTGGGCTTTTCGAAGCAGAAAGCAAAGGAAAATGACCAATTAGAGGAATTTAGCCACGCAGAGGGGGGGGG
>CAESWR010000780.1:457746-469512 GCA_903171835.1 Mullus surmuletus
GTGGTTTGTCACGTCAGATGTGGTTTTATTTAATCTTAATGAGCAAGATGATGAATTGAAACAAAGAAGCCGAACCATGAACCTGTCTTTGTTGTTAAATCCACGTAGACACACAGACGTAACACTCACCAACCTAAACACACAGAAAAAAACCCCATTGTGCTCAATTTCCAGCCGGTACGCTGGCCGGCCGACGCGGCGTTGTCATTCATTTTCTCTGCAAACGATTCCTCACTGGACTTCCTGTTTCGCCCCGCTGCCTTTTTTGGCAGGTACTGCGGTGCGGTTGCATGTTAACAAAACACCAAACTGCAGAGCTACGCATGATTCAGGTTCAATGAGCTGACGGAGGAAATCTGCATGCACTCAGGATAGAAAAAGGAATACACGCAGGCAATGGGCACGATTACGGCCAACAAAACGATATCCCTGCAATGAATCCGTCATGTTATTTGTGATTCATGAAAGCAAAAGTCATAAAGTTGAATCAACACTTCCAATAGCAGGGAAAAGAGGCTGTTGCGGTTTTTATTGCAGGGATATTGCGTCAGTACGTTGCATGACATTGTTACTGTGTCCGCCGCCCGTCGACGAGAGCTGGCCCCAAGCAGATGTTCATACTGTAACCAGTGTCTGTGGTGCCCTTTGCAGATGTGAATGAGTGCCAGGACCCCTCGTACTGTAAGAATGGGAGGTGTGAGAACACGCCCGGCTCCTTTCACTGTTT
Organism: Mullus surmuletus; assembly: GCA_903171835.1. NCBI lineage: Eukaryota > Metazoa > Chordata > Actinopteri > Syngnathiformes > Mullidae > Mullus > Mullus surmuletus. The sequence continues at coordinate 458,474 of CAESWR010000780.1, forward strand.
CTGTGAGCCTCCCCTCACCTTCAGTGCAGCGCTCAAACAGTGCGTCTATGACGGTGGGTAAAGTCAGCCCGAGCTGCGAAAAAATGAGTTTTTGGCTCATAATTCCTCCCAATTTGTGGCCCAATTTGGCTTATCTTTATTCAGTCACATCCACTGCTCATTCATTTCCATAGACTCTTACACCACTCAGTGTTAAATACTGTGCACACAAAGTTCAGTGTGAGAAAGAAAATTGCTCTGCCTTTTCTGCCTGTGCTATTATAGATGTTAAGAAAGAAACACTCAGCTTTCAAGTGCAGTTTTGTTCTGATATGAGTTTATGAGCAGCAGCCATGAGAGATGCAACAATAGCTTTGGCCGATTACATTAATTTCTTTCATAAATTCATGCCTGAATATAACTGGTGCATCCTGATTTTTACAGCAACATCCTGAAATATGTTTGCATCCTAAAATTAATGCATTGAATTTGCCAATTGCCAGCTTTAAATCCATTATTTCAATTTGAATATTTAAAGAATTAATTGATCAACTTATGGGCAGAAGCCATATTTCATGTGATCTCATCAGCAGACTGTATAAATTGAATTGCGCGATTATGTTTCGCTTTATCTGATAATCAAATGTATGTAGGAAGCTGAGCAATGGTGTTTTCTGGCTGGAAACTGTAGGCAAAATAGATTAGAAATGACCGTGAACAACAATTGACATAATTACTGTTATATTTTTAACAGCCATTCACACTCAATGTCAAGTGAGGTAAATACTTAACTTTGAGCTGAGTTGTGTTATTAGTATGATTTTTTTTCATTTGTGAAAGAATCACATGACATGCTAAATACATCCTACATTAGATCTCTTTACTTCTGCCTGAGTCTCACTTTCTTTGCCTGCTCTTTTCACTATAATGCAAGTACAAAGAAGTACCTGTCTGACAGTTAAACTCAAAAATCTGCATTTTCATCCCTTTTCTTTTCTTTTTCTTTTTGCCTAGATCGCACTGCCGCCCACAAGGACGTGTGCTTCCTGCAGGTGGATGAGGGCCTGATCTGCAGCGAGCCCAGAAACGGCATGGTGGTGACGTACTCGGAGTGCTGCTGCCACTACGGCCGCGGCTGGGGGCCCGAGTGCAACACCTGCCCGCCCAGGAACTCGGAGATGTTCAGCCGCTTGTGCGAGATGCACCTTGAGACCGAGTCGGACGGGGAGCAGGATTTCCTGGCAGCTTTTGCGAACTACAACCCAGGTGAAGCCACGTCTCCTTCTCGCATTCCTTCCCGTTTGTTCGACAAGTCATTCTTATCTCCTTCACAATTTTTTTTTGTCATAAAAGGTGATAGTTCAGAGGAGGATTCGGACGAGTGTAGCTGCGCCAACGGCCGCTGCGTCCGCTCCTACCTGGGCACCATGTGTGAATGTAACCCGGGATTCAGACTGGACCACTCTCGCACCCGCTGCATAGGTTTGTGGTCAAATGTGGCCTTATATATGGCAACAGTTAAAATCAGTCAGCTAGATATTCCTATCTGATGTTGCAGTAATGCAGAAAATGAATCTGTTTTCATATTAAACATTGTGATGTACAGTGTCCCTTTAAAGCACGTATCCAATTACAAAATTGTCACTTTTAAGAGTTTTCCACATTAATTTACACATCGGACTAATTGGACTAAGTTAAATGATCCACTGCCACAATAGTAAAATAATAAACACGATACCTAATATTTACAAATCACTTAAAAAAACAAATCTTTAAAATATTTGTTTAAATTATAAAACAATAGCATACTTCTAATTAGACGCCTATAAAAATACACACTAATCTTGGTTAATTAATCCTGAGAAATGCTAACTGCACATTAAATGCCGTCTCTGACCTCCACACGGGTCGGAGCGCCTCCTAGCTGGACATCCTTGCTTCCTTCCAGACAAACACACCAACATTCGCTGTTACGTCTCACACTCTTCTCGCTTCTCGTCTGCCGCTCACACACTCTCATCATGCACACCAAGCCAGAGTCTGAAAGGGACATGGCTGGCCAGTAACACAGCTTATCCGTGGAGTTCATTTTATTTATATCTCTTGTGTTTATTTATATGCATGCTAAGGATGTAATAAACACCCGAGATAGCTTCAGATAAAGACGGGACACTTTAATTCTCCTCAGATGAGGCTGAACATGCAGCTTTGAGGCCCCCTGATGGCTTGGAGACGAAGCATTCACTTAAAGCAAGAAACGGCTCTGGTTTCAGGGATCTTTTCTTTATTTCACTGCCTTTTACGGTTTTGTTTTTCTCCTTTCAGACATCGACGAGTGTGCAGAACCCGGCGCCCGCAACAGCCCCTGCACCAACGCCCGCTGCGTGAACACCGCCGGCTCCTACAAGTGCTACTGCAAACACGGCTTCGTGCCCACCCGCAGGCCCAACACATGCGCCCGCCGCAGATCTCGGTAACCTCTGTGTGTCATGCTATTTTTTTTGTTTTTGTTTTGTTTTTTTAACGCTTATCTATGCAACACACACACATACACGAGCGCCCTGCACATGCTGTACATTCACCTCATAATCAGGACATGGGACGATGTGCACGCAGGGTCACACAGGTCACATTCAATTTAAAAAATAATCAGTGCAGACAAGGAATATTTGTTTGTTTGTTAATTAAACATTATTTTGTAATTATTGTTTGTTTTTTATATTGTTTTTGTTCCAAGTTTTAATATGCTTCTGTTCATGGTTGTCCCTGCTGTCTTTAACTCTCAATTTGAATCTGATCTGCAACCACCTTTTGTGTTCATGAGGCAGCAGCTTTTAAAAGAGCTCCATGCAAATATTTAGATATGTGTCACTTTAGACCTCCAACATTTAAATGCTGGCTGCAGGGATGTCATGAAAATGTGCTTTGGTAATCTGTTTATAACCCACATCCTTTCAATTCCAAATTCCCCGGAAATGTTTTCCCCCTCGAATCTCTGATGTTGTGTTATTGTACAGTTTCTGTCAGACGACGCCCTGTCTATGCCCTGTTTGTTTGTTAATGTAAAATATGAGAAACCTGAAGTTTGTGTATAATTTTGACTTGTGCACCTGAGTGGAAATAAAAGGTCATGCACTTAGTAATGGATATAGTGGGAATATTTGGTAAAAAAAAAAAAAAAAATGTTGTCATGGTTGCTGCATCAAACCATTTAGGAAAAAAAGAAATGCTGTGGAGAAAAGAACATAATAAATTTTTTTAAAAAGAATGTGTTGACCTTTTTTTTTGCAGTTCAAGAATCATCCACATGAGGGAGCTGCATGTCCTGTACTTTTTATTTCTGAGTGGCTCTTTGAAATGCACCAGGACTTGTTACTGCAGTGATTTGGTGATACACAAATTGTGTATTGTAACACAATTCTGTGCCCTTGTCTTATCGGAAATGTGGAGGAAGAGTGAAGATCACAGTCTTACAGGGCTGAGAAACTAATGTTATGGTTATTGCTCTAGAAACCTGCAAAGAAACTAATGCTGAAGACATTAAATGCACTAACCTCTCGTTACCATGTCCCACTGTCTGGATTTCATTAATTTGTTGATGAGCAGCACATTAACAGAGGAGAACAAAGTTATGGTACCCAACAGACTTTAATTACACGTCGCACACATAAGTTTCTCTGGAGCGTTCCATCATTTACAGTCACTAACAGTCCCTCATTGTAACAGTTCACTTAAGTGGATAATCAGACTGTAGGCATTAAGACAGGGAGTGACATTCTAAACTTTAGTTAGATCACAAATTAAACATTCTCCTCTTGCTTGCAGCCAGAATGTTATTGTCCTCATAACATGTGGAGATATTTGGTCTTAGAAAAAAAACAAACAACTAAAGTGTAGAATGTCTGCTTATCCCCTTACTCTGTTGCCGATGCGCTGCAATCAGAAAATCACCAAAGCGGCACACTGATGCACTACTTGCTCGGCCAATAATACTGAATGCACCATCCTTCTTTGATAGAGAAGATAATTATGCGATGAATGCACACAGCCTTGATATTTATTAATATCTGTGCGTCTGTACTGTACATCATAAATTCTCCCAGTTAATGTAAATGACCCGTTACATTGTGTCATGAAACTGAAAAAAAAAAAAGGGGGGGGGGACTATGAGTATGAGTATGAGTATGAACAAACATTGAATCACCCGATCAGCTTGGAGTGTGATCAACATCTTCTGGAGAATGGATCTACCAGGCACGTGTTTGGTTTGGCAAAGTAAATTAAAATATTTCCCCTTTAAAACTGTATTTGTACAGTTTACTGAAAGAAAATGTTGGAGAAATGTAGAGAGTCTCGACCGTAACATCCCCTGGAACTGTATTTTACCCCGCTGCAACTAAAAGTGCCAATGTTTTTATCATGTATTCTTTAAGATATATAGAACAAACCCATTTTTTATAGGGCAAGAAGTCTTTTTTCCCCCCAATCAACTGCAATTGATGAAATGTAAGAAACTGCACCTCAAAAGTGATCCAAGATTAAGAAACATGCAAGGAATTTACTGGGGGCCGGATTTCCCAAAATCTTTTTGAGTTTGAATAAATATTAAGTGGTTAATTTGAAGGGAATCCAAAACACTTAAAATAACTTACTTTCTGTCATTTTAATGACAAAAATAAATAAATTAAATTAGACCTTGACAAGCTGAGGGACACAGTGTTGGCTTCACACCAAAGACCGAGTGATTGTCAATTTTTGGAGTGTGTGCCGCATCCATTAGATACGGACCAAAGAAAGATACATAGAACATCTGAAATGCAGGTTTTGAATCACTGGCATTGTGGTGAGGCGGTCATTTCACTGAGAAGTTATTCTACAAACCTTAAATGCAGAACAAATGAGCCTGAATATGAATCAAAAGTTTTTCCATTCAGTGTTCTTGTCAATCTTGTATTCTTAGTGTTTGTGAATACAGCCCAGCGGTCCACATACTTGCTGATGCTCTAATCTCTGAGTCTGAGGCACTGATTTATGGCAGAAATAAAAGATGTGTGTGTGACTGAGTAAAGGCAGCGGGTGTGTGTGTGCGTATGAAGGGGGATGAGTTGATGAGAAACAAACAAAAGAAAATACTTTAGCTAACAGACTTCAGCTTGGTCCATGGGTTTGTGCCCCGCACCTCCAGCGGCGGGTTGTTGTGAAAGATGTGGTTGCACAATTCCTCCAGTGGGGGTTCGGGGTCCGTGGTGGCAAACTGAGCGGCGTCTTCGATCTCCTTCCTCACTTCAACATCAATCTCCTATTGACACAACACAGGTAAGATGGTAAGATTCTCTCACTGGTGAACATTTGTGCAAATACTCAAAAATCAGAACAGTAAACGCAATTGTACATGATTATTGGGGGATATTACGGAGAAACATGCTATATGATATAATGATATGATTTATCAATTTCCCTCACTGCAAACATATTTCTCTTATTATAACAGTTATATTGTGTTTTGACTCAATTTTGGTGGTGCACATCCTTCCTATGGACACTTTTAACATAATGAAAGCCACTATATTACAGTCAGGAACAGTATTTGTACACCGGTGAGTTCAGCTGATTTCACATGAGCTGAAATGAACTGGTGAGAATCTCGGTGGTGAAACATCACTGTTTTGTAACACATAATTGTGTCATAAACTTGTGTTGCACTCTGTTATTTGACCAATCAATATGTAAGGCTGATATCATCATTTGTATTTACATCTGATTATGTTCCTGGTGTCATGCGGGCATCACCCGATCCTCAAAATACCAGTGAGCATCCATCTCTACTCTGGTCCCAGATCAATTTCTGTTTTTTGCTGATAAGACAACCTTTACAACACCAGCTTTACAAACTGAGAGTCTGCTCTACCTTGAGCTCCTCCACGCTGGCCATGTTGTTGCTCAGCATGCGGTCCTTCAGGAGGGAGATGGGATCACTCTTGCTGCGCACCTCCTGGATCTCCTCACGTGTGCGGTAGCTGCAAGGTGGGGTGGAAGGGGGTGGGGGGCAGGGTAGAGATTGGTGCAGGGATGTTGTAGGGATGCACTAAAACAATCACTTTTCCGGTTTCAAGCCAGATTTTTTTTTTCATTTTGTGCAAAATCACTGCAAACAAGAAGATGAATTTCTTATGTTGGCAAATATGTATCTCTAGTATGCATTTACATTTTCTCATTAGGTTTTTTTTTGGGACTTCCTCCGATGTTAGTTGCATGCAGCCAGTCATTTGTTGTAGCCAATATCAATATTAGCAGATGTGTTCAGTTCATCCCTTGTGATCAGGGCAGTGAGACGCCACTACAGCAGGGAGGAGAGCACTTAAACTACTGTGGGACAGTAGCAGAGGGGGGGTGGCACAGTGGGGGCACCATTCATAGATTAGTACCATTAGTACCATCACAAAGTGTATAAAATATACAGACTGTGCTCGACAAAGTAAGCGTGACAATGAGTGTTAACTGTAAAAAAAAAAAAAAGAAAGAAAGAAAGTGAGTTTGTACCTGACACCTGGGTCACTCATACTGTGACCATGGTAACGGTAAGTCTGAAGCTCCATCAGAACAGGGCCCTAAAGGAAAGGTAGTAAACACAAGATCAGTTTCAAAGATGAAAAACAATGAAATAAAATTAAATTCACAGGACTCCAAGTGTAGTTGAGCGTACCCTCCCAGTTCTGCACATCTCAGCTGCAAACTTGGTGGCTTCCCGAACACACAGGATGTCCATCCCGTCCACCTGGACACAAAGACAAATTGCACAAACCTCATTAAGCAAACAGATGGGAAACTGCTGGTCGAACTCTGCCACAACCACGAAAAGGTTCAATTATGGGATGGTGGGCGTGTAGAGCTGAAGAAGCGCAGTACCCTGAGGCCGGGGATGAACTCTCCTCTCTTGAAGTAGTCTGTGCTGGCAGCAGCTCGCTCCACTGAGGTGCCCATGCCGTATCTGTTGTTCTCACAGACGAAGATGAGGGGGAGCTTCCACAGCGCAGCCATGTTGTAGGTCTCAAAGATCTGACCCTGTGACACACGCAAATATACGTCAGACATCACAAGATTGTTAAGGACTTTATCAATGAAGACTTTTATGGAAGGGATACAATACCTGGTTGGCAGCACCATCACCATAGAGACAGACACACAGCTCGTTGTTGCCCTGATACTTGCAGGCAAGAGCCACGCCGGCACCCAGGGGGACCTGAGGGGAGAGTCAGAGGTTTGAGACTTTAGTAACACAAAATTAGATGACAAGAAGTCTGCATATTTAACACCAGCGATGCTTGTGAGACAGTACTGACATTACATATTTCACAATGGATGAGTCACTGAGATCAAAGTCCTTCAATAAATGTAAAAAAGAAAAGACAATCAGCATACAGAGAATTGCGGAAACCTGGACGGACTTTTGTAAAAGCAGTGTCGTCCACAATTTCTGAGAGCTCTGCGTTTTGTTCCCTCCACTGCATTCTAGCAAAACAGGTCTGCCAAGCAGGCCTCCACAGAACATGCAGGCTTGGATAACAACGGAAGTGACCTTCCTTTGGTCTCACTCTTCTAAAAGCATCAACAGCACTGTTTGAAAACTGGCAGCCCACCAAACCACAACAGAAGTTACGCTTAATCTAACTTTTTCTCAACAGGGGAAGTAAATGTCAGGTACGCACCTGAGCCCCGACAATTCCATTTCCACCGTAGAAGTGTTTGCAGTACATGTGCATGGAGCCTCCTTTGCCCTTTGCAATGCCACCTCTTCTCCCTGCAAGGCACAGATATGAATGCAGAGCCACAAACGGCATGAGGAAAACAGAAAAAAACTAATAATTTCAGAGTCATTTATGATACTTGGACACTTGGACTCACCGGTGAGCTCAGCCATGATCTCCTTCACAGTCCCTCCTCTGGTGTAAGTGTAACCGTGGGCACGGTACGCCGTGATCAGGTGGTCTGACAGGTTGATTGCTGCCTCAATGCCGACAGCACAGGCTTCCTATGAGGAGAAAACTACCCTTTGAGTTTTTGTTTATGTGGCCCATCATGTGAACTTTAAGTCAATCATTTTTATCCCGAAAATGAAAGAAAGGAATGTCACTCCACCTGGCCATCATACAAGTGGCAGAACCCTCGGATGATCTTCTGCTTGTACAGCTGATCGGCCTTAAGCTCCATACGTCTCATCGTCTGCATGGTGCGGTAGTACTGCAGACCCTCCTCGCGAGTCATGACCACCTGCGTGGCCGGACCCTCCTCCAGTTTGAAGGTGTCGCATTTCTAGAGGGACGAGAAATACGCATCTTAACACACATGATCGGTCATGTTCTCTGATGATGAAGAAACACTTGAAGCATACCTTTATCTCGAAGGTGGCCTGGTTGGTGAAGTCGGCATATGTGCGTGCTGACACTGCCGCTGCAGCCCCCTGAAGAAGAAGAAGAAGAAGAAAGACATATTATTATGGACTCAGAGCTCTAAAGCTGTGGAAAGGGAATTGCAATTTTCTCAAAATGTAATATTAAAAACCTCATAAAATATATACTTTAAGGATATAATGGAAAAACTGTTGCTTTTACAGTTTTCTAAAAAAAAAAAGACGGCCAAAGATAAATTCTGACGTCATGAAAAGTTGGCGGGATGTGTCTAAACACCAAAAAGGGACACGGGTTCAAAATCAGAACTATACATAAGATTTGAATAGATAATTACAAGAATGTATTTGTACCGCAAGTTTTATTACATATGTGGTGAAGAATCCTTAGTAATTATAATTGTCTGACACTGTACGTCTTTAAACCAGCCCATTTTATTAACATCTGGATGATAATATTACAAACGCCTCACTACAAACCTCTATATTTCTAATAATCTTAGATAAGTAATGCACATGTTAAGTAGATTGGGAGCATTAAAGGGAGGAAAGTGTAAGTCAGGCTTCCCTCTCCTCCTCCTCCTCACCTGTCATCATGAAGTTTCTAACATTTCACTAGTTTTCTGCCTTGTAAAAGACAGCTGCTCTGACACTGATAGGAGATCAAACTAGTGAGAAAAACAGCCTCCATCCACAAAAACAACGAGGCTCCTATTAGACTCCCTTCACAGATGTTAGCCATGTTAGCAAACAAGCTATCGCTAGCTTGACAAGGTCAGAACCGCGCTGTCAGTTCTATTTCGCGTAACGACCAACAACTTGAAGGCGGGGTTTGATACCGGAAATGAATATTAGTAAGTGAGTTTATTAAAACGACTTGCTCACGTTTCTCTGGGCGCAGGCTCTCAGCACGGTGGAGATATTGGTCAGCATCTTTCCTCGGCTAACTCGCGTACAGACCAGCACAGCACAGATCCGTCCTTCCTCGGCCTCTGTCCTTCCGGCTCCGCTCTCGCGCTTCTTCTTCTACGCTGTGAAAGGTTGTAGCTGCCGCTGCGCTGCTCCCTCTAGCGGAGCGTGCGCGTATAGAAGGAAAACAGGCGTTTTGATCAACGACGACACAAAGAATATCCAGCACAAATATATGCTATTATACTCTCAAGATAAGTTTACGAAATAATTGACAAACAACATGGAGGACAATAAAAACAAAGAAAACTGACCATTATGTATAAAAGTATAGCATCATTTCTTATATGATTAAAAAAGGTGCTTAAGTAATGCACAAATACAAATGTTTGACTGTTTTCTTCCAGACAGTTTGCATGTGTGCAATTTCCAGAAATAGTTGGCAGTGTGCAGCGTGCTGCTGTAGATTTTTTTTTTTAAATGTGTAGAATTACAATTATTTCAAACTGAAACCCCAGACTGCATAAATAACCTGCTGCCGTTATCTCAACAGTGCAGGTATATTTTTGTGACTGCCGGCAAGATTTGATACAGAGTGCGTTCTGCAGCTTGCACTTTATTTAATGGGCACTTACAGATGCTGTTACATTCCATTTGGTTTTTCCTCAAGGCCACAGTTAATCCAACTGTGTGAGCTTTCATGGTACCTGCAAGTATAGCTTCCCAGCAGTCGTGTGGATCCAAACATACTGACACTGCCAACACTGAGGCCAATAATATCTGATCTTTGGAAAGGGAGGAATTGATCTGTCAGTGTTTCATGAGCTTCTAACCTCTAAAAAAATCTGGAGTGTTATGTGATCTAACACAATTGACTGTGCGTAGAAAATATACAATGTTAGGAGAATGAACAAAAAACCTATAAAATAAGATAAACACGGGATTGAAAAGAATATACTAGCCTCATTTTTGCCAATTTAACATAATTGACTGAGTAGAAAACTAGAATACAATGTGAGGAGAATGAGCAAATGACCTATAAAATAAGATAAACACAGGATTGAAATGAATATAATGGCCTCATGTTTGCCAATTTAACATAATTGACTGAGTAGAGAAAATAGAATACAATGTCAGGAGAATGAGCAAATGACTTAAAACAAATAAACATGGATTGAAATGAATATACTAGCCTCATTTTTGCCAATCTAACATCATTGACTGAGTAGAAAAACTAGAATACAATGTCAGGAGAATGAGCAAATGATTTAAAACAAATAAACATGGAATTGAAATGAATAGCCTCATTTTTGTCAATGCACTGCTACAGCGATTCTTATTGGTCTGTTATTATACATCCAAAAGTGTGAGCTTTGATAAAAAAAACATTAATATACATTCACAAATCCTGGCAGCTGTAATTGTCATATATATATTTATGTGAACACTTCCTCTAACTGTTTTCTCCTCGTCAAATCAGTCATAATAAAAACCTGAATAGAATTAAACGCACATAGGAAAAGTCCGCTCGGCTGCCTGCGTGCACAGAGGGAGGAAATCTCCCCCATCAGCTCTTACGCCGCTGCGACGCACGGTCGGTGTGGTCACCCTCCTGCCGCCTAACTCGATTGTGCGCATCATCATCCTCCTCATCATCACCATCTTCTTCATCTCCTCCCGCATCCAGTCTCACGCAGCCTTCGCAGTGACCTTCACACACACGCACACACACAGATTCTCCGGATGG
>CAESWR010000780.1:469724-495239 GCA_903171835.1 Mullus surmuletus
CACGCACACACACACACAGATTCTCCGGATGGTGATCTTTGTGTCCGCTCCAGGGAAAGCGGATACCTGTGCTGCATCGGCGCCACTGCGGGAGTGAGGAGGGGGAGTGACGGCGCGTGCATCCATCCATCCATCCATTCATCCATCCATCCATCCATCCCCCCTCTTCTACCTTTTTGACGCCCACCATGGCCAAAACACTCGCATCAACCAACGCAGCGGCGGGTAAGCTCCATGTTTTAATGCGATCGTGTGTGTGTGTGTGTGTGTGTGTGTTGATCGCGATTTCAATGCCGATGAATGCCGATGACGCAACCGCCTTTGCCTGCTCAATGCGCCGCTTCTGCTGCTCAAGATGCCGCAGACAAAACCCCCCCAAAATCGACACCCATCGTGTTCTTTATGTGTTTTTAAGTGGGATGAGGAGACCCTTGTGTTCCTCAAACCCCCTTTTCCAGCCCGCAGGGTCACTCCAAAGTGAGATCAGGTTGTGTTGTTTTTTTTTTGTTTTTTTTGGGTGCTGATGACGCGCCTCAATCGGATAAAGGGGCTTTAAAAGGCGGTGAGAGGATAAGACCTAAGGCAGCTCTGTGGATTTGATTTGATTTTTGTTTTATTTTATTTTATCTTATTGGAGTATTTTTTTTTTAATCATCACCAGCCTCGAATCCCATGTGGAGGTGGAAGTCTGGGTCCTTGTGCTCGCCCTCCACGCCCTGAAGGGAGGAGAAACATCATCAGGGCCAATAATCACATTACATCCAATTGTGTCAGAGAGGAGAAAGACTTGCTGTCTGTGCACACTTGGGCTTGTTTAGGCGGAGAAAGCAAGCTGGCCAGAACTTTTGAAGCTCTTTATCATAAGGCTCTGACATGCTGGAACAAATAAAACCAAAGTAAAAGGGCATCCATGCCCACTTGTCTGGATGCACGACCAACAGTAAAGGTCATTAAACACACGCCAGCCGTACGACCACCACAAAGATCAATACAGTGTGTTATTGTGGAAACTGATCAGTGGTGCAAGTTGTGTGTAATGTTTGGTTTTGCAGTGTAACACAGCAGCAGCTCTCCTCTGTGACACCAGAGTTTAAGGCCAAATACGGGAACAGAATCCTGACCAATTTGAGAGCCACTCGCTTGATCCAGTAAGCGAACTGCATTTGTGCTGGCAGTTCAGCCCACAGTGCAGTTATTGATTCGGTGACTTTGTGGAATTAAACTGAAGTTCACGTGGCTTCTCGTCAGATAGAACTGGGGGTGGGGTGGGGTGGGGGGGGTCGTTATATAACAGCTTTAAGTCAATATCTTTTCTTTAAATGTTGAGAACTCATGGATCCATTCAGACAAATCTCCCACACATGCCCTCTGACTAAAAACCTGCTAAGTTTATGGATTCATGTGCCCTCATCTTGTTGATGTTTGCTTCCCGCATCAGGGGAGAAGATGACGGCGCCATCCATCACCCTACTTCCTGAAAAGAGAAGCCCGGCGAATGGACACAGCTCCCCTGCTCGGACTGGGAAAAGTAGTGAGTTTCCGCCTCTGATGTGTTTTCCAACCGTGAGGAAATGGTGTGTGTTTTAGCATCTGATTTGCTGTGGATGAGCGGCTCCACTGCAGCACCACCCCGCACGTGTGGAGCGGCAATCGCATCCAGGACACTTTCCTCCCTCTCCTGTGTGTTGCTGCAGTTTGCCCTTGGCATGGGGCTACTTGGCTCTTTTATTTTTGCAACACAAAGCAGTAGAAACCTTCCCTCTGCTGGTAACAGAGCAGCGCTGCAGGCTGATGTCATACTCCACCTCCACGGACACAACTGACCGCGTTGTCTTTCCATGTCTCTCCGTCCGGCTTGGCCGATGGCAGCTCCGTCCAGCATGGAGAGGAAGCCGCACATGAACGGACACGCCTCGCCGTCACACGTCTCGGCTCACGTCAACAACAACCATGCAGGTAAACCAAGTAAGTCTCGTTCTTTGCTTATCCTGAAATTCTTTTAATGTGTTTGCCTGCACTGACTTACTTCTCCTCGTCTTGACCTCTTCCCTCTCGCTTCCCAGTCGTCGAGGGTTACATGAAGACAGACGACAGGATGCGTTTGGCCAAAGAGAGGCGGGAGGAGAGGGAGAGGAGCCTGGGTAGGTGCCTTTGGTCTCGCCCCGGTGTCCTAAAACTAAAAAATTTGACTTAATGTACAGGGACTCAGAGACGCCTGCAGGTTTCTCTGTCCCCGCCGTGCCATGTCTCCTCACTGCTTTAATTGCGACTCTCGCCAGTGGAAGTTTCACCCAGAGTTCAGTGGCAGGGCTGACATGATGAGCCGTGTCAACTCAGAGAGTGCGGCAGTGTCGTGCAATAGTGTACAAAAGTAGGTCTCCCACTCGCAGATAATCGAGCTTCCTATTGCCAGCGACGCGAGAGTGCAGCCAGAGAAAAACACAGAGCAAAGTCTGCACATCAGCAAACCACAGAGAATTTATAGGGCCTTCAAATATAGGGCCGTATATTTGAGTCCGACAGCAGAAAGATGTGTCCAGTGCAGCTGTCTTTGATTGCTTGTGAGTAGGGTTGCAAAGGGGTGGAACATTTCCTGTAAATTTCACAAAGGTTTCCTAATAATTTCCATGGGAATTTTAGCAAGGGAATATCAGAAATTTTCAGGGTTTTGTTGCCATGACGACCAGTCATAGCGAGACAGCAGCCATTGAAGACGATGAGGTCCAGGTCCTTGATGAGTGTAAAGCAAGGCCTGACGAGAAGCTAAACTAAATATTGTGACATTTTGTTGGGGTGCTGAAAGAAACCATTTGAACTTATACAGTTCAAAAAACTCATTAGTGCCGTTTATAAATGTTGTATGAGGCACATTTGCATGTATGTTTGCGTATGAAAAATACTTATGCCTATATTCATGAGTTAGATTCAGTTAGGGAAAATGCCTGAAAATATATTCATTATGTCATTTAAAAATATTGCAACAGACGTGTTTGAATGCATGGCTGAAATATCAAACCAAAATGTTTAATATTTTCACATGTACATGACCAGGTTAATGGAGTTAATAAAATTCTCCCAAAATTCCAATTAATTCCTGTTTATTTCCCCAAATTCCCATTGAAAGCTTCCAACATTCCCGACATTTCGCGACCCTACTTTTGAAGCATGCTGTATTACTCTGGTGTCTTCCAGCGGCCAGGGAGCAGCTGATCCGGGAGAAGGAGCGCCGGGCTCGGCTGCAGTACGAGCGCACGGTGGAGGAGCGCTGGAGGCGGCTGGACGAGCAGAGGCAGAAAGAGGAGCTCCGCAGAGCCGCGGTGGAGGAGAAGAGGAGGCAGCAGCTGGAGGAGGAGAGGGTCGGCTCACTTTATTCAAAAATATCAACCTCGATGCTCAGAACGAGAGTGTGTAGAAATATTACAATGAAAGATTCCACTGTGCCGTGTTGTGTTCAGGAGCGGCTGGAGGCCCTGATGAAACGTTCTCTGGAGCGCAGTCTGCAGCTGGAGCAGAGAACCAAACGCTGGAGCAGGGGCTGTCCGGCAGGAGCAGGTACCCACCTCACAGATATTTGGGAGGTAGAGTGGGAACGAGGTCACGGGTTACGGAAGAAGAACAAGTTTGGCTTACGTTTTGATTTTGCTGTTTTATTTTCCCAGTGACATACCCTTAGAAGCTGTGTGTGCCTGCGTGTTTGCTACGGATGAGAGTGTGTATGCGTGCGAGCGATAACCTCTCCCTTGGCCCCGACCATTGCCGACAGCCTGGCTGCTGAAGGATGCATGAGCAGAATTGTGTTCCTGGATTCCCACCAAGACAAGATGGAGTTACATATCTGCACAGGAATCTGTGGAGCACTAAAGGTTTCTTCTTAAAGATAAAACAGTCAATGAAGAATCTAGAAAGACATTGATGACTTTAAAATAGCCGAGAAATGTGTGTGCCAGTGGCTTCAACAGCGGGGGTCCGCCACCGTCACACACATTGATTTATTTCTTGCTAACACGGCACCACCGCATCCTTGCTGGTATGTTAACTCACATCTGGGTCTGCTGCTGGACGGGGAATCTTCCCAGTTAAACTGTTCATAATGCTCTGCTCTGCTCTGCCCCACCCGCTGCCTATAGGTGACAGTGAGAATGCCCCACTCTGTTACTCTGCTGCCTCCGCCCTTTCCCATGGCATTGCCTCCCCCCTTCCTGCTGTCAGCGAATCTGGTAATGTTAAGCCCCCCCTCTCCCCTCTCCAATCCCATATTTATGTTCCTCCAGCAATTTCCATGTCTGTGTTTGTTTGCCTTTGGATGAAACTACTTCCTGTGGTGCATGTGTATTAAGTTGTTAATGGGTTCCATAATGTGCAAATGTGCAAATTCATCTGTTGGAAGCAGGCTTTGGTATATTTGTGTTTTTGCTCGACTGCAGTGGCTTTTATCTTTGTGTTCTCATCAGCAGAAGGCAGTGTGGAGGTGCAACGCTGTGGAGATATTCTTCAGGGCAGATCTTATCTGTATAAGAGCTATTACACACATTTTTTTGAAACATTTATCTAAGAATAACAGTCATTTTGTGGACAAACCTAATTTTCGGCGCAGAACCAAGCTGAAACATTTCCATCTTTTTTATGTCCTGGAGGGACGTACAGTCTTTGCTCTCTTGAGGAAGCAAACACTGCAGCGGGACTGCAATCAGACCAAGCAGGAGAAAGGAGGACAGCGAGAAAATATACTTGCATCAGCTGTTTTGGAGACAGAATCTTTACTTTGGACACACCTTTCTCATCATCATTAGCAGAAAGGCTAATGACGATGACCGAATTACTTCCTCAAATTGAAGTGAAGCATTGAACATCTCAAACTGTACAGGCAGCCGTTGATCAAGTGCATAAAATGGTGCTGCTAAAGGATGACGACGTAAACCAACAACAACCCCCAATCCGCTCCATTTGTGTACTTCTGAACTCTGCAATCCTTCACAAATCTTAGCCGAACAAGTGTGATTTTCTGACAAATCACTTTGCAGACCCCGACCCCCCCCCTCCCCCATATCATCCGCATTGGGATAAAATGTGCCCTGTTTTCCAATGTCATAGATTCTTACATTTTGAAAACAATGAATTAAAACACTGCCTCTCTCTGGTCACTATGCATCACCCTCCTATAAGCCAACCATCAGAATATTGGCCTCAGACTGGCGACCCCTCAGTAATTACAAACAGGCTAAAGGGCATCGGATTACATCTCTCACTGATCTCAAAAACTGCGGGTATTATTTTCAGTTTGTAGCTTTGCCTTTGATGACCAAGAGTTGGTGTTTTGAAAATGAAAGCAGATACTGACTGCAACAGACGGTCGTGGAGATTAATTGCTCATGGCCCAGAACAGAGAGACGTGCACTAAAATAGACACAGATACGGCCGTCCCATTGAGTTGGCTGCGCTCTTTAGAGATTAATCTTTGCGGATGGTGACAGATGGGTGAGACGTTTACAAGGGGTGGCAAGAAAGCACTTTCCCGAGTTGTGCGATTCATTCTGTGTTCAGGAGCTTCTCTGATCACAAGGTCACTGTGTGTTTCCATTTGCTGTGATTGGTTTTGGGGCATGGCGGGGGAGAGGAGTGATGGCAACTGGATTTGTGACCACAGTGCAGGCATGTGGGTGTTTGCATTTTGCTGCATTGTAGCAATCAGACTCATTAGAACCTAAAACTGTGGCACTGACACGCCACGTCTATGTGAGTGTGGGATGAATTGGCCATACATCCAGCCCTGACTCGCCATTTATAGGAAAATCAATTTAGGCCTAAAACATCCGATGACCACAACTTCAACCTGATGTGAGTATCATCATTCAGAGAAACATGGAGGCTATCTATGCTCATTAATTCATATCTAGATTGTGGTTTTAAAGTTGCCTCTGCTGCAAATATGAATCTGTTAGCTTCAATGCAGCACACATTCTCCAGAGAGCCACCCCCCCCACACACACACACACCCCTCCGGCCACTGTATTAATGTCTCACTGTCACTTGCTATCCGCCATCATTTGATTTGAAAAGCATCGTGTTTGTCATCACGCAGCGCCCTGCAGCCCTCACAGGTCGCCCTTTTGCAGCTCGCTGAACCCTGCTGACCACTGTAGAGCGGGATTGCAGGGAGGCTCCCAGTCCACCCCCAATACCCCTAAGGTCAGAGGTGGAACATATTTGCATTCATCCATGCCAAGCATTGATTATCACATGATTAATCTTCTCTAATGTGCACACAGAAACAACGGCTGCGCAGAGAGAGAAGAACAGCGTCCCCGGGTTGTGGATTCCCTGTGAGAAGATCAGAATCCCCCGTGAGCGTCACCAAGCACCTGTCCTCCCCGACTACCTCCAAGTAAGTCCGCACAGCGCTTCAAAAGTCAACAACTGGCACAAAAAACAATCGGCTCTCAACATCTCGCTGTCTGTACAGGCTGGTGTCTCAGATGCGTTCCCAGTCTCCCAGCAACGCCCAGTACCATCACTCTCCCACACGACATCGTCCCGCCCTGCCAGCCGATGACCGGAGAGCAGAGGACAAGAAGGTGGAGAAACACAGCGAGCAGTCGAGGAATCAGACACCAGTGAAGAAGAACTGCAACTCCAACAGTGTGAAGCCGTGTTCGGAGGCTGAGGACAATGCAGCTGAAGTCGCCAAAGCCAAATCAGCCAAGGGTGAAGCCTTTGATAAGCATCTCAAAGGCGACACAGCTGAAAAAAACTTGTCCCCCGACAGAAATAACCACAAAGTAGATTCCTCAGAGAAGAAGACGGAGAGCACCGTTCAAGACGGCGAGAAGAAAAAAGGTGAGACATCCAAAGAATTGTACTTGGTTATTCGTTTTAAGTGTGTTTGGGTGTTCCTTACACTCTCCTCTATTACAGAATCAGCACCGTGCACAGCTGCGGGGAAGGCGGCAGCTGGCACAACAAACGCAGAGGAGGCCACGAGGCTGCTAGCCGAGCGTCGGCGTCAAGCTCGGGCTCAGAAAGAGCTGGATGAGAAAAAACGGGAGCAGGAGGAAGAAGAAAGGTGAGTTAATCGAATCAATTACGCATTAAAGGCAGCACTGAATAAGCCGTAACGAGCATCTCGCGCTTTCCTGTCAGACTAAAGGAAGAGCAGCAGAAGAGGAAGCTTGCAGAGGAGCAGAGGCAGGAGGAGGTGAAGGCTCAACAAGTCAAGGAGGCAGAAAAAAAGAAAGATGATCCTCACAGGCTGAAACAGGAAGAGACACAGCAGGATGTGCAGGAGATGGAGCTACAGAACCAAGTGGACACGGAGGTACAGCAATGGACCAAAACTCACATCCCGATATATTTAGGCTGAATATTGATATTCCGATATTTTTTTCTGCAAAGTGAGCGAAACGTTTAGTCAAAGTCAAATACGCCATGTCATGACTCACAAATAATTTTTATTGAAACCGGCCACTTCAATGAACAGTTTAAATACGTTTATTCACCTGGCTCAAACTCAGCTGTTCAAAAAACAATTTAAACATGACAAACAGGAGTAACTTTTTGAAAATTTGAAAGGTCCATGTATATATACATATATATATGTATATATATATATATGTATATATATATATTTATAAAGGGCTATCAGTATAAATGATATGGTTTCATTCCCACGATTCACTTTTATATTGATCACCCAGCCCTACATGGAGGTCAGGAATCAAAACTTTGGATTATCGTGTATAGACTGTTCCATTGTGAAGTTTCTTCACGTCTTCAAATCTTAACAGAGAGAAAAGGCCAAAGTTCAAGCTCAAGAGGAAGCAGAACGCCAGCGGCAAGACAGAGAGCTGCAGGCGCAGCAAGAGGAGGAGGAGCGGCAACTGAGGAAAAAGGTTGTTTTATGCAAGGAGGAGAGACCGAGCATGCGTCTTCACGTCGGCATCTTTGTTCAATGCTTATAAATCTGATTCACTAACTAAACCTTGTCGTGTTTTACAGAGAATTGAGGAGATCATGAAGAGAACGAGGAAAGGGGAAGCTGATATGAAGGTACTGTAAGAGACACCCTTTGCTCTCATACAGTATTGTCCTGCTGCCTTTAACTCCGCCCCCCATGCAGACTCATGAGATCAACTTTTTGTTGACTTTGATTTGTTAAACTTGACTTTCTGTTATTAAATTCTTTTACTGGTGATGCTTTGGTTTTTGCGTCCTATTTCCCCGCAAAACTCTGACTTTATCATCTCTGTTCTGCACTGAATCAGGAGGAGACAAAGTCAGTCTCACCACCAGGTCAGTGTCTTCTCCGGTCGCCATGCAAATACCTCCGTTTGCTTGCCATCCCTGCTTACTCTACCTCCTCCCGTCTGCCTTGCAGCCGCAAATGATGTTTTCTTTGATTCTTCTTTTGAGCTTGCACGGTGGCAATTTTACATGCTCTTTGAAATGGGACTTTTTTTCTGTTGCTTTTGTAAAAACCACAGGATTAATGTGCGCTTTAATTATTGTGATGCTTTTGCTTTGCTGAGAATGAACAGTTATGATCGCTTATTGATCGTTATTATAAGCTTTACGTCCACATTTGGTGGTGCGGTTTCATGTTAGTCTTTGGAATGTGGAGCAGCTGCCAAGGACTTTGGTGCTGATGGGGCACCTTTTTACCCCAGGGAGGTACCATGGGAGCTGACTGTAAAATTAGCTGCTTTTCAAAACGCCCTTGAAATGATTATTCAGTTCTCCTTTCTGAGGGATGGCTCTGTAGAGAGTGAGCCAGCACTTCATTTGAACTGTCCATTGTTAATTATCATCACTCGATTGAGGTAGTGTCAAAATGCACGGCCATTTGTCCTCAACTACCATGTATTGTAAAGCAGTAACTGACAATTTGATGTTAACCTGGACGGTTCAGAAGAAGTGGGGCCCACTGTGATGTTTTTGTTGTCCACAGGGGAGGTAAAGACTGTGGAGAGTCAAAGCATAACTCAGGTGAATGAACAAGCAGTCGAAAAAGCTGAGTTTCAGGTTAAAGAGCAGGTGAGCACCAATCTGAATGCCCCGCTGAAGAAAGAGGCAGCGGCAGCAGCAGCAGCAGCAGCACAGGTGGACAACCAGAAGAGCGTGCAAGTTGAAAAGAGTTCTCATCAAGCGACACCGACAAAAAGTGTTCCTGACAAGCGATCGGACGCAGAACAGACTGGTGAAGAGCGTTCAGGCCAACTCAACAAGGACGACAAAGCCGCCAAGCAAACAGAGGCGGAGATGAATGTAAACAGGCAGCACAGAGCTACTGTAAAAGCCGCAGACCAAATAAATAAAGAGCCAGCAGATGCCAAAGTCAGCCAACGCGAAGCTGCTGTGATGAATGGAGCTGTGAAGGGGGAGGGAAGTGCCTTGATGAAAAGTAATGTGTCTGCTGAGATAAACAAACAGAAAATCCCGAAAGCGTCAGAGGAAAAAGCTAAAGGGGCATCCAAGGGGGAGGTTCGTAGACCCACTGTGACCCCCCTGCCGCTGGCACACCTCTCACCACCGGTCATCAAGCTCGAGCCCCTGGATGTGAAGGGGTCTTGTGATGAGGTGCAGTCCATGGAGGTCAGGTAAGTTATTATGTCATTACTGCATCACACATTTTGTTTTTTTCTCCAAACTTTTAAATGAACCTGAAGCATTATTTACATGGACTCAAGGACGACTTTTGGCACGGTATATTGAAAAATGCAAATGTTAAATGTAACTGCAGAAACACTTTTTTGCTATTTCAGCCCAGCTTCCAAAGAGGACCTGATTTCAATCACTGAGTTCTCACCTGTCAATGAAATCCAGCACAGCAGCATGAGCAACACTCGTGCCCTCGAAGACCTGATGGACCTGACAGGGAGTGTCACCTACGCCAAAATGTCCTCTGACGCCAACGTAGGCGACTGCAACAAAAACCTGATTGAGGGCGTTGTCAGTCCCATGTCTGACTCAAAACTCATCAGCTTGTCACCTAAAACCTCCAATAAACTTAGCATTCAGTAGTCCTTTAATCGCCCTTGCACCCGTCTTGCTCTCTCCATCCACGTGCACACACCAGGTTTGTCCCAAGTTTAGGAAATGTATTCATTTGTCACTTCATTTATGGGAATAGAGCCATAGGGATTGATTTGAAAAGAAAAGCTAGAAACATCTTACAATGTAACACAAACATCTCCTATATTCTAATCACATATAGCAAGTGACAAATCTAATTATACACGGACCATTTTGTTTATGCTGGATGCGGTAATTACTGAAAATTGTGTGCGCAAGACAAGCAATGTGTGAAAGAGAGAGAGAAAGTGAGTCTGGTCGTGAGTGAAGTGAAAAAATACAATACAATAATATCAGGGTTTTGAATATTGTATCAATTTCCAGAATTGCTCATTTACTGTAGCTTGATAATTTCTCATCTATCCAGCACAGATTCCTCACTGGGTCCATAATTTCAACCCAGTTAGGGAGTAGAGCCTGCTAAAAGCATCAATCAGTCAGCATCGATGACTGCGTTTGCACCTCTGCCTTTTCAAATTACTTCTCAAGATCAAAATCACCATTCTGCTTAAAATGGCATGACAATTTTATTTTCACGACATTTAAAAAAAAAAAAAAGATTATTTCTAAATTGCATGTGTAGTGATCACAGATTTGGCCGGAATCTATCTTGCAAACTAGAGTCCCAAATTGATCTCTGATGATGAGATGTGATCACAGGATTGTTCACATTTTCTTTTGATTTCATGGCAATAGATTTTATTTTCTTTAAGTGGAACTTTCAGCTGCATGTGACAGGGAAGAGTCCAATGCTATCAACTTAAATATTTACGCATATTTTCAAAAAATGGCATCAACACAAATTATCATGCACTGTGAACTCTGCTTCTAGTGCAGACTCGCAAATATAAAGCAGCTGCACTGATAATTGTTTATTCCAGAAAAAAGGGTCCGATTTCTTTCCAGTTGTTGAAATTGATTTCCAGCTCTGCAATTACTGTCAAATGAGCAACTTCATGTCATTTAAAGCGCTCAATGCAGGTGTGCCTTGCTATGCTAAGGTTTTGTAAGATGCCAATTGGATTAATCTTCAGACATACTGTAGCGTATTTCAATCAATAGATATCTTGTTATTGATGTGTCAGAGTTGAGTGCATTGGGGAATGTTTGCTTAACAAACAACTGTGATCTGTAGCCACACAGATGCTGTTTTCTCAGTCCAATGTGTTGTATTATCAAGTGGGCTCCTTTAATTCCTCAAGTAGTTCATAAAGAAAATACATTTTGTGTCATGTCACAATGTAAGGTCAGTAGATATGCCTTATGTAGGATTTAACATATACTGTATTTTGTGCAAACCATTTTACAGTCTTCTGGATATGTACGTTTCTCCATTCCACTGACATTTATGTGTGTGACCTATAATACTTGAACCCTAGTATGACAAGAATCTTCGCCATGCTGCAAAGAAATGCCGACAGCTCGCACACATTATCATGTTTTCAAGTCACATTTAGAATTGTATTCCTCAGACAAATGCATAGAGTGGCAAAGACTTGCTGAATTGTCTAATGCGAAGTAGCAATATACGAGCATACGGTATTTGAACCATTAGGATATTCCCTGGAAAAAAAAGATTGATTCGGTCCAATTAGTTCAAAGACCCATTTTTCTAAACAATCTAGTGAATTCCTTCAGTAACTGCTAGCAACATTGTGCATGGTTAGCATGGTCACAACAATCTGAAACAATAAAGTGTAAAACTCTATATCCTCAGAATTTGTTCCTTCTTTTGTGTCCTTCAATATAAATAGATTCACACTCCAACATAAACACTCACCATGTCCAAAATTGTTTCATATCCATGACACCAAAACACATTATCAGAGCCGGACAGTAACGGAGTACATTTACTTGAGTACAGTACTTGAGTACAATTTTGAGGGATCTGTACTTTACTCGAGTATCATTTTTGGGGAATACTCATGACTTTACTCAAGTCAAGGTAAGTACATTGAAATAAACTTCCTCACATTTCTAAGCTAGATTCTAGCTACACACTAAATGATTGGCCGGCTGCGATAATGCAGCTTTTTACATTCTCGGTTACGTTTGAGTAGTGGAAATCACATGGTAAAAAGATGAAAATTTCAATTCCTTTTACATTCTCCAAGGTATTAACATTAACATTTTTCATAACTCCACGTAGGACTAGGTAATGCAATATTTAGAAAATGTACTCTTGTACTCTTGATACTCAAGTACTTTTAAAAACAAGTACTTTAGTACTTTTACTTAAGTAAACAGTAGTACTTTTACTTAAGTAAACTGTAGTACTTTTATTTGTACTTGAGTACAATTTAGCAAGGGGTATCTGTACTTTTACTCAAGTAATGAAGCTGTGTACTCTGTCCGCCTCTGCGCATTACAAACCGTGAAATAAGGGAAAACATCAAGTGACGCCATCGCTGTCTTCGTGGGTGTAATTCATACTTCCAAACGCAGGCGTCGCTGCAGCTCCGGCGTCGCTGTGTTACGCGCCTCGGAGCTTCATTAAGACGAGGAAGAGCAGCTGCGCGGAGTGGAGTAGAGAGCAGCCGCGGTCTCCTCGGCAGCGCCTGATCTTCGGTGAGTCGCGAAAGTCTTCCCCTGTACTTTCCGTGTGTATTACTTTGTATTTAAACCTCCCCCCGGTTGATTTCCCACACAACGTCGCTTCAACGTCAACGCCGCGTCTTATTTCCCGGCTGCCATTTTGAAACGCCGTCGTGTTACGAACCGTCGAACCGAGCGAGGCTCGACGAAGGCCGGATAGCTTAGCGAGGCGCGAGCCGCGGTTGTCGGTGTTCGTGGTAAACACGAGGGGGGTCAACACGGTCCACCTCCGGAAACCCCCGTCTCTCCGCGGCCGCTGCGGACGAAGGGGGTTCGAATCCCCTTTACACGGGTGTTACGTATCGCTTTCCTTTCACTGGCGACTCTCACTCGAACCAAACATGGAAGTAGGATGTGGTGTCTGTTCTGGAGGCTGCGGGCCTCAGCCGACCCACTACAGACAGCGGCGGGTTCACAAACATTAGGGCTAATAATCATGTTTATGGGCTATTTGTTGTAGTTTTGAAACTATAGTATGTTCCTAACAGAGATCTCTGCTTTTACTCTTT
This sequence comes from Mullus surmuletus, assembly GCA_903171835.1. Taxonomy (NCBI): domain Eukaryota; kingdom Metazoa; phylum Chordata; class Actinopteri; order Syngnathiformes; family Mullidae; genus Mullus; species Mullus surmuletus. The sequence continues at coordinate 482,894 of CAESWR010000780.1, forward strand.
TTTTTTGCATGTTGAGCAGTTTGTTGAGTCAATGCCCAGTCTATATTACTTGCAGAGCTGCGTCTATTTTTGTTCTTGTATCTATACTGAGACCAAACAGTCCCCCCCCCCCACCCACTCCACACACACACACACACACACATGTTGAACGGAGGCGCCTAGCAACACTGATTACCTTTAATCAGTGCCGGCGCCAATTGGATGAAGGCGCAGCAAACATTGATCTTTGACCTGATGCCTTGCGTTCCTGCCTGATTGCGTGGTGGAATGCTATCTTCTAAACAAAAGCAGAAAGTGCGACTATGCATGCTTGGTGCGTAGGATGAATGCCTTTCTGTGTTGTGTATTTGTAGCTTGCTTTATCCTGATTGATGTGTGCGCATGTACAACTTCAAAATTGAGAGCTTTATGTTTTTTGTCTCTAGAGTATTTGCGCATTCAAAGATGGTCCGACCACATTTTGGACCCCCACGCTTAAAGCCCAGGTAATGTTGATTATCATCACACCTTGAGTTAAGGTCCTTAGGTTTTAAGTTTTTCTTGCTTTGCTTTTCTCTCATGGCTGCTGCTATTGAGCACCTGAATTGTATCATTGTTTCAAAACAATCAGTGATAGTTTTAAAATTTGAATTATTTCTTGATCTGACTTTTTTTGTGTAATTGTTTTCTGTTTTATTGCCTGAACAGACCCTATGGTGATGGTCATGGTCATGGCATGGGGCCTGGTGAAGGGAGCTACAACTCAAGAAATCGCAGAGATGTCCAAGGTTACCCAGGAAAACCCCCTTTTAACTACAGAGATTCCAGAGGCAGAGGACGACCCCCCACTGTAAAAAGAGCCCCACTTATGGGAGAGCACAGAGAGCCACGGTTCAATCACTGGAGGTCCCCGAATCAGGATTCCTTTCAATCATATTCTCCCAAAATGGAACCACACCACAGCCAGAGGCGGCCTCCTTCAAGGCCAAACCGCCCTCCCCACGAGCATCATATGTCATCTCGCAGTCCTGCACATGGATCTCCAAATCATAGGGACGCTCCTTTTCATGGCCACCCCCAAGGTCACAAGTCAGCCTCCCCTAGACATTTTCGCAGTCACCCTGGCGACAAGAGGCCAGGATCTGCACCAGCCTACCAAGGCTCTTTCAGAGGCCCCAGAGAGCATTTTGGTGTTCCGCATCATGAGCAACGGAATCGAGACCCCCGTGGGGATTACATTCCCCGAGGCAGAGGCCGAGGCAGAGGAAGGCCCTATGACTCGGGTCATGGCATCAAGCGCTGGAACGAGAGCAGAGAGTTCTCTCATCCACACAATGGAGAACACGGACCCTCTGGCTCACACAGGGGCCCCCGAGAGATGCAGGGGAGAGGCCCAGAGAGGTATAGGAGTGAAGCAACTATCCCGGCAGGGTAGAAATTTTAAAAAAGGAGGCCTGAAGCTGGTGCAGTCCTCATGGTTGCAGGGCTTAGAATGATTACCACTACTCTGCCCTAAGTCATAATTGCTAAAGGGAATTAATGGGGTCTGATGTAAATGTGGTTTCACCTGCCATAGAAAGGAGTGTTGCATCTATTATTGATGTTTGAAAATTTACTTCTCCAACCTGTTTGAGTCTGTCAAGGCTTTGTGAAGGGGATGCATTAAGATAAGAGTTAAACGTTCCGCCTCCCGCTTAACATGACAATGGATCTGTCATTGTAATGATTTCTGTATTGTCTGATGGATGTACAGGTGGTCCTCTGAGCAAGACTCCAGACGGCAGCGTGGTCCGGGGGAGAGGCAGGGCAGCCGATCCCACAGTAGGGAGAGGGTACAAGATGGCCCTCACCCACCCCCATTCAGATCCCCTTCATGGAAAGGAGGTCCACCGCCGTCATCCTCGTATCACAGAAGCCCTCAGGAGAGGCAAATGTTCGCTCCCCGCAAGAGGAGGATATCGGACATCAACATGCCCCCAACAAACCCGGCCATGGAGCATGGCCATCCAAAGTACTTCAGGAGAGAGCGACCTCAACTGCTCAGTATTCCCAGACCATTCGGTGGTAAACCGTTGTCACTTAGGGATAAAAGTGTGCTGATTAAAGGCAGACAAATGAGAACGGAGTCTCTAATGAGGCTCAAGATATCTCCATCCTTAAGGTTCAAACCCAACCTGAGCGATTCTGCCAGCTCTGTTCTTGCTATCAGGAAGAAGCGTTTCCAGACAAATGCAGTTCACCTGAAAAGGCTGGAACCAAAGAGAGAGAGACAACGGTCACCCCAGAGAGAGGAAGAAGAGGATGGCGACGATGACGACGACAACGAGGATGATGATGATGATGACGACGACGACAACGATAACAGCGACGATGACGATGATAACAAGTCCTCAAGGGACTCTGATAGTGGAAAAGAACAGGTGGAGTCCCGCCGGTCCTTGAACACGCACAGGTACGGTATTTTCCTTCTAGCACTGTTCGCAGGGGCTTGATGATTGGGAGGTCAAGAAAGCGTTTCTCTATTTGAAAGTGGTGCCAGCTTTGAAAGATGGAGATGTCGTGATGGGCAAAATGTCAGTGCCAGGCTGATTTCATTTGATGAAAAGTGCACCCCTCCCCCATATCTGCATTCTGCATATATTCAGCAAAACCTTCCTATCAAGTGGAATAAGGAGAAGTTGGTGCTCACAGAAGCACTCGAATTAAAACAACCCTCAAAACCTGACAAGCATGTTGACCACTGATGAGGATTGTGGACTTAAAGATAACCGTACTGTTCAAGGATCTCCCAGGGTGCCTCCACTGATTGTCTTAATCGTGAAAAAAGCTCTCCATCTCACCACGAAGACCCCCCCCCCCCAGTCAACTTTACAATAGAACAAAAGAAAGTGGAAGTTGCGGCATGTAGTCTAAAACACTATTCTGTGTATATGATATTTTGTTGAAGTCAATGAGACTTCCACCTAACATCACCTAGACTGAAATTGCCATGCCTAAATCTTTGGAGATGTGTGACAGAGCCTTGGAAACGGGATGCATGTGCAGCGTCGGTTGGCTACAATTCGATACTAACAAAAGCATGGTTCGTCCATCAAGGAAAATCTGAAAACAAATTTCATGAAGTTTTGAGCATGATGCCAAGATGGGTGGTGCCACGATAAGAAAATACACGAAGAGGATTTTCTGTCCCTCGGGAGCAAAGCTCATCAGTGAAAGATTTTGAGATGGTGACAGTCTGTCGCTGGATTCTCAATGAAATGAATGCATACATAGTTCTAGCTGTTTTTAAGAAATACCTGAGGGTATCTTGCCAATGCTGCCTGTACTATGTTTTCAAAAAGCATCCTCGACTATTGAAGACAACGAAATTTGCCACAAGTCATTTTTATGTTTTGTACTCTTGAGCTCCTCACTTAAAATATTTGGAAGTTTTAATGTTCAAGCTTTCACCAGATGCATCAGCTGCATGTGTTTTAACACCGAAGTGGAAGTTATGAGCCGCGTCAAACAAATTTGGACTGCTCGCTCAAAGTGAAGAGCATAAGTTGGTGGGTGGTGCCAAGCAGAAGTGGAATTAACTGCCAAAGATGGGTTGTTTTTTTTCTCTACCTCTCACCAGTCATCACAGCAGCACGAAGCAGTTTATGTCTATTGTAAACCTTGTGAAACCTGGAGAACAAATGATCTCAGTTCCGATAGCATCAACGTCCATGGCATTCAAAACTTTGAGCAAGTCCAGATAGAGCAACTCTATTTAATCGGATTTAATATGTGCGGTGACCTGGGCCATTTTAAAAAGCCGGAAATGATAAATGACAACATGGAAACTACAACGATGCGAGATGGAAAAAAGGTCAACAATATAACCACCAAGCGTTCAAGTGGCCATATCCAACGTCGGACCGCCTTAATGTGTATTTTTGCGCTGCCATCATTTTCTGCAGAGTCTGACCTAAACGTAGTCTTCATGGCATTGCACTTCTATGCTCACGCAGCTGACTCCCTCAGCCCTGACCTGCTCATTCCGCTCTTTGAAGATTCCATCCAAAGCAAGATGTTCTTAGCAAAATGGAGAAAAGAGGAGTTGTCTGTATTTTTACAGCGCAGTTGTTTGATGCCCAGTGTGCCACAAGACAAGGAAGCAATAGGAGTGCGGCTTGTTGATGCCAGGATTTGATGGGCCAACAAACCAGATCATCTCTTAAACCAGCTTCACTGCACAGGAGAAGAATACTTTACGGTGTACGTGTCCACCCATCTCCAAACCGCCTTGGAAAAACCATATGGCTGACGAAAGTACTTCAACAGCACAAAAAAGCGAATCGGCACTAGTGTGGAAATAAACATGAGGATCGGTGCGACAATAGAAATGCCATGTGCCTTTGGGAGAGAAATGATAGAAGAATTGCTGATGTGATCCAGCCCGATATCGTAAAAGTCCTCCAGGATTTGCGCACTCTAACGGTCACTGAGTAAACGAAGAGAGCTCAGATTGATTCAGGGTACAAAAATAGGAGTAAAGAAGCATGGACATTCCATGGTTTTTGTAAGTACCCATGTAATGCGTGGATTTATCATCATTTGTGTCACAGATTCAAATTGCCATTAGTCTTAAGAGCTGCCAGGTCATTCATATTTTCTATTTGTTATACCGAAAGCTGTCGTGTGTCTGCAGACCCATCGCTGTAGAGCTCACATGCAGCTGAGGCGAGAATGCTGGGTTATCTGAACTTGCCTCTACTGATCTCTGCAGATCTTCTCCCATTGAGAAACGCGACCTTGTTGTTTTGTCTCACTGGCCGCCCGGGCCGAGCACCTCCAAGGATGACTCTCCCTCAAAGGAGCACAGCCCAAAGAAGACTGGTAAGGAGATTGGAAATTTCAACGCCTAGGTTTTTTCTTTCTATGTTAATCATCTCACCCCTTCAATTATTCTTTTTTATGTAGAACGCAGCTCGGATACAGGACAGAGCAGCAGACACTCAAAGTCAAGATCAAGATCACCACCAGAGGACAGGAGACGGGGATATTTGGATAAGAGAGTATTTAGGTAGATTTCAAGTGGTGTTGCTCCATCCATTTATTTTTTTTAAATATATATTTAAGAAAGCTTACTACTTAGTACTTTTAAGAGTCCCCTTAAATGCCTTTTCGTGCAAACTGGTTAAATGCAATGATGTGCCCCGTTTATGAAGTAATTGTCCTTATCTTTGCAGGCCATACAATATGATGCATGACAGCCACAGAGGTGGGAGACCCTTCAGGAGACCAGGTCTGGGACCTGGATACATGCAGGTAGGTGAAGAACGAAGCTACCAAAGAAAATGTGGAGGGAATGTCCAAATGTCACTGTACCATGATAGAGCCGCATAATTTCAGAAAGTGCCGTTAATCCTCTTACCCACACAATTTCATATATATTCAGTCCTTTTCCTTATGGTTCACAGAGGCAGAGGTTCATGGGAGGTCCAAGAAGGCCGTTCCCTGATCCGTCTGGAAACATCAGAAGACCACTCATGGTGTGCACACCTTTAGAGTACAAAGTCCTGCCTCACCCGGGCTGTTTGCTAAGCTTTCCTGAGGTCTTATCTATGATTACTCTTTTCCTCAGGAGAGCCTGGTGCCGCGGCCCTTCCCAACCCAGAGGCCAGTGTTCAGAAAAAGTCAGAGTATCATGTCCAAATACCGCAACATGAGAGTACTGCGGCATCGCCCGCCGATGAGCAGGGGACCCAACCAGCAGCGCTGGTGAAAACCTCAGGTCAGAATGACGTCAGTTTTCATGAAGAACAAATTCACAAAGACCATCTATGAATCTTTTCTTCTCACTCAATGTTGTATTGAAGTTTTTTGTTTTATTTTCGCAGTAGAGGCCCCCCAGCTTGCCATGAACAAAACCGAAGAACACTGGAAAGTGGAAAATCGCACCAAGGTCTGGTCTTGGTGTTGGATGGACCGCACAAGCTCATCTGTCTCCAATCCCAACCTGCTTGTACAATGTGTTATTGTTTTTGCCAATATGATGATTGGAGGCAGTGTTTTAGTTGCACCTCCAAAGTACTGCAGTACTTTGTTTTACGGTATTTGTAAAAATAAGTCCTGTGTTTGATTTGGGAACTGCTGCTTGTGTCTACAGCAGGCTTTTCACCTTAATAGTTGATTATTTTGGGGGGTTTTTTGCATTCGCTTTTCTTATCAGCAACAAATCACTTTCAGAGTTGAGTCGGAGATGTTTACCTTTATTTTTTTTGTAAGGACTTAAAAGTGTGACATGTCCTTTTTGATGGCTAGTGTGGGTGCTTTGGTTAGAAACTGCAGCCCAACAGATACTTGGCTACCACTTGTAAAACTTGTATAATCACATGTTCAGTTTAGCATTCGACTTGGAATAAAAACCTGATTTAACAAGCACTTAGTCGTGATCTCTTGTTGGTTTTGACTAAATTTCATGGTTTCTCAATTTTCGTCTGAAGACGTTTCAGTTCTCATGATGCAGTAAAACTCAAACAATTGCTAGAACAAACCAGACAATTTCAGAAAGTTTGACATTGAAAAATTTGATGGATTTACAGTTGTCTATGATTGGTGTTTATGACAGTGCTGGAGTGTCTTAACAGACTGCACAGCTCATAACCTCTTCGTTAGTATTCTGTATTTCCTTCTGTCGTGCTGAGTAACAGTCTCACCATCTAAATGCAGTGTCTCCTTTGAGGTCAGATTCGCTCCATCTTGTAGGTGTTCAGTCAGTGATTACTTACCAGCAACAGATCCAAAAGAGATTCCCAATGCAACAGTTTCTTGGTTACTACAGCTCGTACTGAGCAACCTCAAAGCAACTGGTTTTACATTGAATACTGATCATCACATTGGTGAGAAGAGGGTTTAGGTATCTGCTTGCTTTTCATTATGAGCTCTTTCATAACTGACCACTAGCGCTGTCACTTTAAACACGACTCTTGCCCTTCAGCCGTCGGTGCCCTTCCCCCTGGCCCAGTGATATTTTTGAGCAGAGTGGAGCACCACTCGGCCCTGAGCTAAACTTAGGCCTGACAGAGCCGTCGCCCCTCATCACAACATACCCGGCAGACCACCGCGGGCCACAATGGACGGTGTCCAGTTACCACAGATGCCGCTGTATCTCACCGGTGAGGCTGACAAGACAAGGTGAGTGTACCAGATCCTTGTCTGTAACGGACAATAATCTGGAAATTGGTTTAATGTGTTTACTAAAGATTGTATAATCTGTCACCTTGGTCCCTCTGTATGTCAGTTCCAGCATGTGTTGCACATTTGTCTGCTGTCATGGCATGAGAGAAACAGCTGCCTCTTCTATTGTTGCACCCAAATGTATTTGCCCCCCCTTTATGTTTATTTTTGGTCGCACCAGTTGTTGAAAGAACTGAACTTCTGAGATATATATATATATATATTATTTTTTTTAATTTGAAGCATGATTTCCTGTCTTCTGCTCTGACTTGCTCCAATCTGTCGTTTGTAGATGTAGACTTTTAAGACTCTTTCACTCTGTCTCCTATTCCTGTCTGTCACGATGGGCAGCTATAGCTCAGCCCTCATTCCTGGTAAGCCTGCTGTTGTTACACCAGTTACATCATATTTCAGATATTCCTGTGCTTGAATGCTGCACGTTGAGGCTGAATGTTAATACAGGCTTCTTTTTTTTTTTAATCTATGAGTAACAAGTTGTTCGTATAGGGCACATCCCACATTCCCTCCAACTCGTAGGCTTACATGATGTCTGCCTTTTGACATTTTTTCTCGCTCTCTCTCAAAGACACAGAGGAGTTTGATTCAATCGTGTCAGTGGCGGAGAGGCTGACAGAGCAGGTAGCTCATGCTGCAGGTGAAAGGTCACAGTTAGAGCTTCTGTCTCTGGGAAGTATGCACTTTTTTATAATCATCACCAAGTCAACTCAATATCCATCCTATTAGTACTTAGCTCTGCATTAAGAGTGTACAACCTTTTTTCTTTAGTCTGTGTGACAGATATGTATTTTGATTCCTTACTCTCGAGAATAATTGCAATGTATAAAGTACTCACTATATTTTGTGAGTGTTAATGCTGTATAAGGACACCAAATTGGCTTTTGTATTTTAAATAGATGAGGAGATACGCCTTTATTTTCTATTCATCAGAAGTTTCAAAGTAGACTTGACCTGCAGGTGAGGCTCTCGATGGAGGTGGAAAGAAAAGACAACCAGAGTGAAGATCTAAATTCTTCAGGTCAACAAGAGAGCTCTAACGAAACAAGTCAAAATGGCACAGCTCTGCCTGTAAGTAGCTGCTCTCTCATCCTGCATTACTTTTGCCTGTGAGGGTGAATCATTTGCCGTCTGTTTGTCTCCTCAGGAAGCAGAAGCCACGCAGGCGTCGCCAACAGGTGGCACAGAGACGTTTTCCTCCCTGTTACCAAAAGCTCTGTCTGCTGTCGTTCAAGCGAGGCTGCCCCCAGGCCCAACCTCCGAACCCAAGCCCTGCAGAAAGCAAGGAGGGCAAACCGCACCCAGACTGGAGCAGCTGCAGACGGAGCTGCAGGAGCTCAGGGGCCAGTTTGAACAGATGAAGACTCAGCACAAGTAAAGTATTTTTTTGATAGTAATGAACGTGTTCTTTCCCTGCGTCATGCACGACTGTTTTTTGAACAGATTTTTATATGAAATGATTAACATCTTATCACATCTTGTCCTGTTCCAGCAAAGAAATCAAACTGCTGATGAACGAACTTGATGAGGAGAAAAGGATTCGCTTGACTTTACAGGTATGAAAAGATATATAAATCAAAAAAAATAAAATAAAAATGCATCGATACAATATTCTAAATGCTGTATAAGCACATCATTATTTTTTAAATAGCCTTTATTCATTGTTGTGTTTCATTTTGTTTGTTTAGATGGAGATTCAGCGTATGAAGAAGCATCTTTCTAAATGATCACAGAATATAAAAATCAAAGCTGATTTGAAATTCAGAACCACACATTATGGGTTCTTCTGTATATCTGTTTCATAAAGGATATTTTTTATAGTTTCACAAAAGTTGTCCTTTTGATGAAAAAGTGACATTTATTGTAACTCCACCTAATCAAACTTTTCCACGGAGGAGGAAGTGAGAGTCAGCACTGACTTAGCAATGTGGGCTAAATGATCGCCATAGTGATGTGGGATGGTGCCACAAACCGAAACCTCCGGTTATATCTTGAAGTGTGTATAGTTTTTTTTCCCTTTAGCTCTCATTAAAGCTGACACTTAATGTGTGTGCTGCTGATGCTGGGTGTGCTGTATGTTCATTAAAGATATTATCCACTCTTCTTTAGTTTTTAGGCAGATTCAATTAACAATGCATTCACACAAATAAATAAATACACAATCACAGATAAAAAACAACTGATAAATGTTGTCCACTAACCTATATATACAGAATATCAGATATTTCACTTTATGCATCATCACAGCAACTCTAATAGATACATTATTTTTTTTTACAAATAAACAATACTGGTTAATCTTAACATATCTTTGCTGTTGAACAGCAATAAATCTATATGTAAGTTTTTCAGACACACTTGCTTTTAAAATCAGATGAGATCATACAAAATTCAGGTGAAATCACACTCAATTTCATTGTACTACCCTGAATAAAGGAAATGCAGGATTGAAAAGTCATTCCCATTTATGATATAAACATACCCATTGGCATCTTATACTTGATAATATCTCATTTGCAGATCATCAATTGCATTGTTTGTGAATAAGTGGTTCAGGTTGGCGCTCTAATGCCGTCTAAATCCAGATTGTGGAGAGACTGCAGACCAGCACTGGGTTTTTCTAATTGATGAGTCTTTGCCTCAGAAGTTGGAGTCCTCACAGGGAATCGGCCTGAAGGTGACCTCCTTGTCCTCCTCCAGAATGACGTCATATCGACAGAGCGGCCGCCTGTGAGAGACAGAGGTGACGTCAAATGTTGCCGGCCACCTTTACAAATCTATTGCAAAACGATAAAAAGCAGTTTAGCAGCGTCTACCTGTCATTGTCTCCCAGATATGTGAGTCGGATTCGGAGAACCCGGAGTTTATATTTGGGCTTGAAAACATTCCCGGTGGAGAATTTGAGAGACACTTTTTCCACCGATGGTAAGTCTTGGTCAAACTGAGCCAGCAGTTTGGTCTCTTGGTACTTCTTGAACTCAGATGCTTTGCTAAAAAAATAAATAAAATCACACCATTGAGGGAAACATTCACCAGATGAACCGTGAATGGTAGACTTTACCTGTACTCCATAAAGAGATGACTTACTGGTCGATGGTTGCTACTGCTTCTTCACCATTACTGTAAAGCTTAACAGTAATGTAACCCCACCGCGCCTCTCCATTCCAGATGACAACATCGACTCTGTAGTTTGACCCTGGTAGAGGATATGATTATTATTAAAAAACAATCAATGGCCTATCACACATATCATCAGTGAGATGAACAAAGTGCAAGAAAAAAAATTAGTATCACATTGATTTTTTTATAAGTAAAACTCTCCACGAGAATGGCAGTTATACTTATGTCACCACCGTTATACTCACTACAGAAAGGAGACTCTGCATTAGTGGTGAAATACGCTTTTGTCTGGCCCCGCTTCTTCAGGATATCTTTCCACTCAATGACATCATAACCTGCATTTGAGGGAAAGGGCAGAGTCAATAATACTGCAACATAGTTGGTAATAGATACTATAATGGTTTTGTTTCATAGACCAATACCCTAGCAGAGGTGCATCTCTCATTTATTGCACTCACCAGAACATTTATCGACGATAACAGATGGTTTTACATTGTGCTCATGGTTTTTTCTTTAAAGCTACCGTGTGCAAAAATGGGGACCCAGTACTATACTGTATACTCAAACAGGAAGTCATGTAAGTTTAGTTGAACTGTCAACCACAGTTGTTATGCAAACTTCCAACTCATGATCATAATGGTGAAACATAGATTTTTGGCGATTTATATTCCTACCCATAGGTAATAGCTTTGTGAGTGAGTTTTAATAATCAATAGAGTATTCATATATATATGTATGTACACACACACACACACACACATATGTACACACGCACACGCACACACACACATATAAATGTATACATATATACCATTATAAATCAGGTATACTCAAAGTACCAACCAAACACTGGACATCCGGCGGCACCAAACTCATCACACTTCATACATTGACCATCAAGAAAGTCTATGTAGGAGGAGCAGGGGTAGGTCCTGCTGGTACACGTCCAGTTCAGTGAGTCACAGAAGAGGTACACTGACCTCTGGTGGTCACATTTAAAGTAGGCTTGTCCTATTCAGGGATAGAGAGGAGACAAATAAACTGTCAGCACCTTGTTTTCCACGAGTGCTATTCAGTTCTGACAAAATGTCAATAGTTTGTACCAGAGAGGATGGTCTTTGGACAGCCAGGTTGGTCTGTTCCTCCATTTGCATAGAAATCAATGTGGCCGAGAGGATTTCTGAAGCCCAGGCCTGCAGATGGCAAACATGATAATGATATTTTACACATACAGCTTTTGCATTCAAAACTCCATATGTCTATAGTAAGAATCCTAAACAACTAAATCAGGTCATCTTTACCGTCTATGTCTGTGTGCAGAACATCTACAAACTGGGCATCAGTGGGGTCTAGTCGCCTGTCTGGAGGAGTGCCGGTGAACTGAGGCCCGGCGGGATCCAGAGCTGAAAAACAGCAAGAAAGTAGATAATTGAAATACATTTTCTTAAATTTACTTTCACACATATAATACTTCCTCTTGTTTTGACAGAGGTGTTTCTAACTAATGTCCCCATTGTCCATAAACTGTGCTGTTGTTTTTGTTTGTTTACTGGTGACCTCTGCACTTACATACAAAACAGTGCCATTGGTTGCAGAGAATCATCTCAGAATCATCTTTGCCAAGAGAACTATGCAACTATCCATCTGCATTTTTTACCTTGAGAGTCTAAGTAAATCTGTAAATATCCAGAACTACTGAATATACAAATATCCCCGCTAAATCTTACCTGTGATTCTTCCAATTTCCCCATTCAGGTTAGCTCCGACGAAGCCTGAAATATGAGCGCCAAGACTGATTCCAATCATGTGGATGGAGCTCAGATTGGCACCTTCCTCCTACAGAAGATCACTGGTCAGTCACAGTTCATCTTTATTTTCTGACAGATTACAACATTTATATGGAGCTTCTCATACCTGCATAGTTTTGATAAAAGCGGTGAGATTGTCCGCTGCCTTGTGTGTGTTTTCTACTGCTTTAAGATAATTCACATTAGCAGCTCCGTGATTCCAGTCCACCACAACGATG
>CAESWR010000780.1:529137-540616 GCA_903171835.1 Mullus surmuletus
CAACAAAATCGTAATGGCAAACTGTCTGAGGTGTGCACAGGTGCAGGCCAGTTGCTGTCAGAATGTTATCAATCCATGAAGTGATCACTGCTGAATGCCTTCAATAAATAAGTATAGAATATCGTTTCAGAAAGAAATGTTTCTACTTTACAGAACACACAATATGCAATCTGGATAAGAGCTAGCATTTTTAGGTGCATATTGTGATGAAATGACTCTTAAAACAGGTGCTAATTAGTACATCTGCCCTTGGGGTTAACAGCTAAAAGAGGCTAAATGCATCAGAACTTTGTGGGACATCTTCCACATCACATGTTTCCAGCACTTAATCAATTTAGACTGATTGACATACATGTATTTTGTTAAGATACATTCAGAATTTGACTGTAACCCTCAGTCCTCCACTTTCTCCCCCTCCCGTGTTGTCTTTCATGATTCCAAACTCACTAAACTGACATTTCCAGTGAAAAGGGATAAAACTGGAACTGCCGGAGGGCCGGCGGCCATGCAGGAGGGGGTTGGGGGATAATGACCTTGTATGAGTGTGTGAGGGCAGATGTGGGACAAAAAGCAAAGGATGTTGAGTGAAAATCTGAGAAAAATGCAGAAAAAGGAGGGACAGAAAAGCACAAATTGTTTTTGGTCTAAAGTGTTAAAACATGGAATACATTTTTGTATTGAAATAGGGCATGTTATGATATCTATAACAAGTCTTTAATGAGTATCATTAGTCTCAGTATTGGAGATACAAACATTCCAAAAGTCTTTGCAACCAAGATATTCTACTTCCACAAACAAAGGATCCTACATGTCCCATAATGCTGAACACAATCTGCCTGTACAATTTGTTTACTACTAAAAAAATCCCCACATCTTTGATTTCAATTTGGTTTAATTACTACTCCTTTACAAAGAAAACCACAGAGCAGAACTGGACTCACAGTGGGAGATTTTCTGTCTCAAGTGGCTTCATTCAGAGGGAAAAGTTATTTTTTTCAGTGTTTAGTACAAATCACTCCCCATGTGTCTCATTTGTATGTCAATACCCTCGATAGACTTTTCATAATCGAGCCGAGGCGGGACATGTTGCATAATTCTTGGGTCAATAACCAAAAAGCCAGAGGCCCAAACATGATTTTTAAATTGTGTGGAAGTGTTCAGGGGAAAGAATGTAAAGGTCAAAACAGACAACAAGACGACTTGGAGGTGGGGACACGAGACTCGCTGAGAGAGAAAAGGTCACTCTGTGAGGGGCTGTGTGTGCCCAGACAGCCATCTCTCTGAGGACCAGATGCAGGTTAAACCAGCCCTGAGAGGACATTTTGAGAAAGTAAAGATATTTTGAGCTCCTCATTCCAAATAAAGACATCAAAGTGCGTGTGCACGTCAGAGCAGCGTTTCAAAATAAAGACAGTTTCACTTTTAACCTGACTCGCAGCTGGCTCGTTATCTCCACTGACAGCTGCATGTCACAGCTGATACCATCATCTTCAGCCAACACACATGTTAACATGATACATTGATGTCAAGTCCTCCTCCAGGCCATTCCCACAATGCAACACGCCCCTGGACTCAACTGGCAAGTTTGTGAAAACAATGACAGTAAGCATTAACAATCCTTTAGTACGCCTGCTGAGGCTCAAATGTCAACATTTTAAAGTATCTTATTTAAGATGTAGTCTTTAGTATTTTAAATATAGAATAGATAGATATGGAAAAACAGACACAAGACTATATTTATCGTTCATTTTCCAATAAAAGTATGAGGCATAAACAGTGCTCGCAGTGGCTTATTTTTTTCATTTGTTGGCAAACAAACGATAAGATTTCCCCTGTTACAGATTATAACAAATCTTTCACATAATCCCACTGCAAATAAAAACACAAAAGATCATGCAATTCCCAACTAATATCATCTTGTACCCTCCTATAAGTCAACAACGCAGACACATCACCGGTTTGAACCTAATTGCTGACGCCTTGATCAACATGTTTTGACAAAAACATTTAGTGACAGCTGGGTGACACGTGCAATGATGACGCCAAAAGCCTACAAATGAAGGAAATTAAAAACGAGCCAAAGAAGCTTTGCGTCGGTGAGCAAGAATTAATATATAATGACTGCACATCATGTCAAACATGCAAAGCATGTCAAAGGCATCGCAACTAAAGAGGCTTAAACTTCCATATCTGTCAAATATCCACAAGCAAAACAATTTTTACTTTTTCCTCACAGCAACCATCACAGTGAGTTACTCTTAAAATACACCAGAACACTGTGCATTGTGTAGGCAGAGCAGTGCAGTTTCTTTTTGCATTTGAACAAATGCAAAACTGGATGAAGTCAAGATGACCTTCTGGATATAAGATGCCATTACATCATTTCATTCAATTAGAGGCTTGTGTTAAATGTATATTGCCATTAATTCAATGACAATGAGATGTGGTCAGTGTATATGGTTAGTGTATATGATGAGGTCATAGTTCATTCAATCCCTCAATCCTTCAGCACCAGTGAATGCTGTGAAATTAAAAGAAAAAATAGTAGAACAGACCTGAGAACAAAGTGACCTTGACCTTTGAACATCAACATCTCCTTAATTCAAAAAGTGCATTTGTCAGTGGAGCAGGCTCAGTTACATTCATTTATGAAACGAAAACCAGTTTAAGTGTCAAGACATTAAAGTGACAGATCTTTTCTTTTCTTTTTTCCCGAGACAGACCCAGGTAATATTCCACCATGTAAAGTCATGAAAAATGCATTTGTGGAATTTTCTCCCTGCTGGGCTGTGAAGAAACATCAAAGCTGTTCATTAAAATTTTAATTTAACCCGTAAGTCCCCCCACCAGCATGACAAACATGTGAAAATCTTCTAAAGTTCAGTGAACAGAGTGGTTGTGTTTCATGTTTAGTCTCTCAAGATTTAAATAAACTCAATTTTCAGTTTTAAAATCATCTGTCTTTTTCATCTTTCCTTCGTTCCTTACTCTCTAGCCAAAGGAAGTTCAAAGTTTCTAAAATACGTTCCCATAGTGATATTAGTACTAATGGCAAAATTCAACTAACCCATTAACTGCGTATTTGAGGAGATGCTGCACGGTTATTTCAGCCTAAATCCATCTGGTGGAGGACGGCCAAGGCTTGCATTCATGCAGCCACATTGCTGTGTTTACGCACAGTGACAGAGTGTGAAGGAGATAAGCCAGAAAGCCCGACAAGCATCATGGTCAAAGAAAACCAAAGCCTTGACCACAAGCCCAACCGCATCATCCCCTGAAAGCGATCCCGATGTCATGATACTGGCTCCCGCAACTGCGGAGGGATCATGTCTTCATCATGTGCGCGCGAGACGAGGCATGAGCCCAAATCCAAAACCTCTGCAGAGCCTCGACGCTACCCGAAAAGAAAACCCAGGAACGGACAAAGATCTGGAAGAATGTGAACAAACCAGCACTGAAAAATAAACCCTTAACTATTGGGTGTGTGTGTTTTTCATCTCCCTCACTTGTAGTCGACACATGAGTCACCAAGCTGTTATTTATCAGGACAAGTGTTGACTGCATGCGTCGCACCATCTACGCTGTAGTAAATAAAAGAATAGAAATGAATGTCACGCTCAAGGTTCGCTCAAAACATAGTCAGGTATGAGGTTGTCATATCGATGGGTGACAATTTCTTTGCTGAATGCTGAATGCTTCTTAAGTGCTTTAAAGGTGCTTGAAGTGCTTTAATTACCTTTTATCTAAAGGAATGTAAAAATGATGGCAATATCAGGGGAAGGTGCAAAGAAGAAAGAACAACAAAGAATAGAAACAGATTAGTTGCTCACCGATGAATAGACCTTTGAGATTCTGAACTTTGCATGTTCAAATGCATGAGAGCTACCTTGTAATTATGATTTACAATCTTATCATTTGGGAAAATCTAGAATGGTTTACATGATCAGAGGAAACAATGTCACCCTTTGTGACAAAGATTCTCACTATTACAGAGAAAGATGTTGTGACTGTAAGACGAATGTGACAAACGCAAAATCCCTTAATTACAGAAAAGAGCAAAAATAATAAAACCTACAAAACAATTCTGAGATTATGGGGAATCAGGTTTTATGATTACCAAGCTGCTGATTGCAAGATCAAGTTCACTTCATTATGAGAAATGATGGCTTCATAATTAAAAAACAAAATGATTAGAATTTATTTTTCTTCTTGGTCAAATGTGGTGTATATCTGTAGCTTTGTGCTGTGAAGCCACTTTCGTAACTTGTAGGACACGCACACACGCACACACACACACGCACACACGCACACACAGCTCCAGGCACTTGCTGCTCTACATGAAAATGAATGAATCTTTGCATTTTGTGACTTTTTGCTTTTTGTAAATCTAATCCACCTACGGGGATTTGTATTTTTTAGGGTGGTTGGGGGGAGGGGGGGGCATAATTACATTTGCCACTGCTGTCAGCAACGGCGTTAAAAAAAAAAGCAAAACAACAACAAAAGCAGCAGCAGGAGGTAGAAGAGACGCTGCTGGCCTCTGTTTCTAGACAGACGGACGGTCTGCCCTTTAGCTGCTCACACACACAAACACATGCATGCGCGCACACACTCACATAATGTATTTTTGGGGAATGTGATCTGAGTAATATTTGGGGACACAGAAATAGAAACAATGCCACTGTATGCACATCCCTGAAGAAATAACATTAAATTACAGCAACATCCAATTCTTGTTTACTCGATTGATTCCAGTTTGAATGAAAGCGTTGCCATTTCTTTTGTTTTATCAAAACAAGAGTATTCATCTCTATTCATTAGCAGTGAATGCAGATGCTTTGCAGATGTTTCATTTCCAGCCTGATAGAGTCAAATCGCTGCTGACATGCAAAACATTTAAGGGCAAACTAAGTTTGGGTTGTTAGAGGACGGAGCTTGTGTGGGTAATGTCACATTAACACACACAAACATGACACATTTCCAAGCAAACACACAAATATGCAATGTTGCTATTAAATATTTCAAAAACCATCTCAAGGCATCGGCATGTCCTTAAATACCACCAAAATTATTTTCAGTCAATTGCACGAGACAACACTGCGCACACGCACACACACACACACGCACGCACACACACAGAGATGAAGGATGAGAGTAAATGGCAGACTCACCAGTGGTCATGCGGCATTGTTGCGTTGCCGTCGGTTACTGAGCATCTCACTGATCTAGTATACTAGCCCTTCTCTCTCTCTCTCTCTCGCTCCCTCTCTCGCTCTCTCTCGCTCTCTCTCTCTTTCTCTCTCTCTGAAACGCCATCAGGATTATAGCGCCTAATCGCCCAGAGAGAGAGGGAGGCAGATGGAGGAAAACAGGAGTATTGAGAGGAATAGAGAGCGTCGAGGAACGAAAGACAGAGTAGAAAGGAGGACACAAATGCTACTCTGTAAAGCTGAATGTATACTATGGGTTATTTTTGACAAATCTGCATTGTTAATCAAAGAGATGAAATGTTTACATCATGACAACAGCTTCACTCTGAAATACACATCTTCCCATACACATTCTTGTGGATTATACATTCTTTTTAAAGCATTAACTGCTGTCTTGTACATATAATCATTTTTTCTCAAAAGAAAAAGCAACTTGTTAAAATGTTAACATGCAAGGCAAAACCAACTTGCGTAATGAATTTACATATTTACATTTACATATTTCATAGAGACCACAGAGATATAACCGGTTTTGGTGTTTGATGGCGGGTTTGTTCAGGTCTGATAGAAAATGATGTGCACTCAATTGTATAGATACATTTTCATATTTTCCATATCAAAAGACTAAGATGAAATTCAGACAGACAATAATAGAATGAATATTCTGCATTTCGGAGGCATAGGGTGTAATTTATCTTTTGAATATGTCTCCACGTCGTCCACTTGCTGAAATATAGAAAGCGATAATATCTAGATAGCACCATATTGCAATGAGCTGTTTCTTGTAGAACAACTTATTTTCATTGGAATGACAGAACCCTATTCTACTGCAGCAATACATGTTGTTGTTGTTGTTTTTCTTTAAAAACCTTCAGAATCCTTAAAAGGATTCACATTCAAAACCACATGGCATACCTGTATTAATGAGTCACTGGTTAGCACTGATTTGTTTACATCCTTGGAGTTTTGACTGCTGCTCTTCTAATGAGCTCATTTGTGTGCTGTGCTTCAGAGAGCTAGCGCCACCTGCTGTTTATCTACTCATACTCCCATGACAGCAGCAGATGGCGAACCGAGTGCGGAAAGCAGACAGTCAGAAAGAGACTTGATAGACAGAATCAGAAGTAAAACTGCCGCAGGGAAAAGAGCGAATCATACTGTCACACAGGCGGGTCACCTTGCCTCAGGCTCTCTCTCTCTCTCTCGCTCTCTCTCTCTCACACACACACACAAACGCAGAGACATACGTATGCTGGTCACTCATATCTGTGGAATCATACATGTCACTGCGGGAGAAGGTGCCATGATATGTCAACATCCCTGAGAAAAGTCAGTATTCATGTGTATTTTGACAGAGGATTTCCTCCTGGCCGAAAGCACGCACATATCTGGTAAACTCTGGAGACAACTGATCAGATATAACACAAATCACAGCGAATTTGACCTTTTAAACTTTTCTGCTGCGGCTTCTGTCTCATCTCAAAGCCAGTTTCATCATTTGTTCAACTAAGAAAGACCAAGCTCTTCCTCACTGTCAGCTGGTATCAACCTGCCTCTTGATCAGATTCTCAAACAAGCAGATTTCCTCATCTGAAGGGAGTCTGACAAATCCCTGAGTTTATTTAAAGATGCAAGTCAGAGATCTGGATTCTGCACACCTTTTGCAGCAGCAAATGATTCATGCAGCTTCCAGCCAGAGCTCTTAATGCACCTTAAGCAGCACATATGAAGACGAGGGAAACTATCTAACCAGGTTACTCGTTGTCGCTTGAAGACATATGGACGGCATGATCCATGGAGGGAACTTTAATCCTGTGCAAAGGTGAACTTTATCTACATTTTGAAGACCCACGGTCTCAGTTAAGCTTCTATAAGCCATTGCCAGTCGCAGTTCTGAGGGAGTATCTTCAAGAAAATCCACCAAACAGTAATTTCAACAAGAACACCATAAGAAAAAGTCCACAGTTGAGACCACAGTTGCCCTCTCACCCCTGAGGATATTAAAAAAGCAGTCCTTGCACAGAGGTGGACAGGGTTAAAGAAAAATGAATTTGCCAAGTCGAGATCAGACTCAGCAGCAGCTCAAAGCTACATTTTGTTTTGGGACATTTTTCGGTGTAACCGCAGTGGAAGCTTGAGTAAAACAAAGGAGCTTCTCGTCTTACAGATATCAGTGACTATTTATGTGAAGCCGAGCATCGCCTTCATGTGGTTGTGTGACTTCTACATTTCCAGGTTTACTGCCATACTTGAAAACTCTTTCCACAAAGTTAGAAAACGGACCCCGCGGCTGGTCAGCAGGTATCATCGATTGTCGCCATGGAAACACTGTTAGCCTGGTAGTAGGTGGAAGTGCATATGCCATTTTTACTTTCCTCCAAGGCGGAAATGTATTGACTAATCCGTTTGTGAGGGGGGAAAAAGGTCATCTAGATGTGACAAACATGTCGAAAGCAATTATCTGGATCATTTTCTAAAGAAGGTGGCCCATTTGGGTAACACCATCTCTCCAAGTGCAGTTTTCCAAAGCAAACTGCCAAAACCCCTCTATCTAAGCTCTGAGATTCGCCATGGCATCCGTAATGTTCCTGACGCCCGGAGGTTTGGACACCATTAGGACAGTCTTTCTTCCCATCATGCAGCCGAATAAAAGGAGCTGCTGTCAGATGCACTTCGGACAGAGACGGAAAAATAAGAGTCTGTGTGATGGAGAGATGCGCTGAGTAAAAAAAAAGGTAAACAGCTGTTTGCTGCTCAGGGTCAAACACTCGCTGTTGAGACACCACTTTGTTTGCATGCTCGACGAATAACAGCCAGCAAAGTGTATCTCAGGTCTCTCCGCTCGACTGCGCCCAGAAAGGGCGGCCTTCACATGCCGACTGAGTGACAGCAGTTGAAACGTATCTAGATACATTTCTATCCTTTTTTTTCTTTAGAATTGCTTATCACCTTAAAGGGATAGTTCAGTTTTTTTGAAGTGGGGTTGTATGAGCTACACATGGCCACCAACTCCATCAGATGCAGTACACAGCCCCCTCCTCTCCCTCAGTGAGCCACAATTGCTCAAACTTTGGGATGCAGAACCAGCCGCAAACAGGGAAATATGCCTACAACTCTGCCTACAAGAACTCCCATCAAAGAATAATACCACAGTTTAAGAGTACGCTACATAGACATTTCTTTAAGTGCATTCACTTTTCGTTTTCCCTGTTTACGGCTGGTTCTGTATCCCAAAGCTTGAACAATTGTGGCTTACTGAGCTAGAGGAGAGAGCTGTATCTAATGTACTGAGTGGCCATATGTAGCTCATACAACCCCCCTTCTAAAAGTAAAAGAAAACAACATTTTCTTTTAAACAACAGGCTTTGGAAATGAAACAGCAGGAAAATGCGGTGTTAGAAATCACCCTAATTATGGCTCTGCACCTACACTGAGCAGCACCTTCATTATGTGATTAATAACACTTGGATTTGCCTGCTGTTTCGTGTCCAAACTGCTGCGAACGGGCTTTATTTCACACAGCAGGAAAAGCTCAAATTCGCCCAAACTCTCAATCTACACATGCAGACGTTATGAGCTATAAAACTGCCCGGGTCACACAGCGACTGCTTTTAATATCTGGTTGCTTCACTGTCTGTGCCCACACCGGCAGTATTTTAATACAGTTGAATTCTCAATGCAGCTGTTCACTTCAATATTTTTAGGTTTATCTCTTAATACCACATGTCAACCATCATTCACCTCCAATGTCAGCATAAAATTCAGATCATGGTTCACATTTTCTGACAGAACTCCGGCTATATTTGCGTGTAAAATGATCTCTCGGAGGGAAAGTCAGCAGCGACAGAATGCCAGCTGCTGACTGGCTGAGCAGCTCATGCTCTCTCACTGCCAGGTAAGCGAGTGAGTGATGCAGTCTGCAGCTACACTATCGGGGAGCCGTTCCGGTGTGTTACAATAATGTGCTTTATAATGCGCTGTCCTTTTGTGTTTTTTCCAATGACGCCTCAGTTGCATATAAGATTTGTTGGCACACAAGTTGAGTTGTATCACTCACCGAGCTCTCAGCGCACTGACGGTGGATTTGTCGATCCTGCAGAGAGGGAGAGAGAGAGATATTGAAACATATTGCACACACACACACGCACGCAGGAAGTGCATTAAGACATTACTGAGGCGTGGAGAAGATTTATGTCTGCATAGTCTATTAACCTTAGTGACCAAGTGTGAACAAGCGAGTGAGTGAATGAGAGGTGTGATCTCGGAGGTTCACAGCAATAAAAATCCCATTTATTAAAGTGCTGCCGCGACAGTAAATCACATATTGACATCACACAAGCACGCACAGTCAACACTGAAGGGTAGAACCAGCTATAAAATAACCCAAACAAATCATAAAAAATATAAGAAAAAAACATTAGAATGACCAACTGCTTTCTTTCCGTTTGAAACTATCATTAAAATAACCATTAAAGGAAAAATCTTGATCAACCTCTGATTTCTAGTCATAAATATGCAGTTTCACATCAAGGAAGACATAAAATCCTGCACATGGAAGTTGAAACACAGTTATTTGCATTTTTTTTGGTAATATTTACGACACTCGTAAGTGTATTAATAGTACTAACTCTGGACTCTTAACACTTAAATCTTAAAAAGGCTACATAAATTGTTCATGATGTTGAACAAAAACAAATCTAAAATTTTATTTGAGTTATGTGTCTCTTTTTGTTGTGTTATGATCGTCGCCAATAAGATAAATGTAATTATCAAAAGATGTTAACAAGAAAATTAGTTTCTTTTAAGTATATCATTAGAATTTTAGATTTTGCAAGATACTTCCTCTGACTCTGACCATAGAGAGATCGAGAGAAAACTGGGCCAGATGGATATTTAACTCCACTACACATTAACACCTCAGTTTAAAATAGTGACCAGTGTTGACCGGAGCCATCTCTCAGAAGCCTAAATTTGTGACACTTGGGCAACTTGAATCTGAACAACAGGTCGGATTCAACACAGGTGAGTTTGAAAACACAACCCTGAAAATGTAAATCCATCTTTAAACATGAAAAATATGGTAGCATGGTGAAAAAAAACAAACATAAATGTTGTAAACCTCCATTGGATGTGTTGATATCTGCACACATGAAAAGCCTAATTTGTTTGTCCAATAGAGTATTAAATGCTTGAACATTCAGTTGTGTTCAACTGGTTTCATTGGCGTTCCTCCACTTATGTAATACATAAAGTAACACACCCCCTTTCTGCACGAAGCCCAGTCCTCACATAAATCCCTTCTTCAAATGTTTGGGGATTTACATGCAATTATTAACACATAATTACATTTATCAATTATATAATTAAAGCTAGCTTTTAGCACTGAGGCTGGTCACCAAAAGAGAGAGCTGGGGGAGGAGTGAGAGGGAGGAACGGAGCCTTACGTTAAAAGCCTGTATGATGAAAACTCAGCTCCCAAAGGTCATAAATAACACATCTATGCTGCTAAATCTGCACACACACACACACACACACACACACACACACAGAGGTATGCATGTTTCCATCCCTTCAGAGGACATCGCACTCATAGCTACTTGTATAACCCCGATCTAATTCACCACGAGTTACATTATGGGGACAATGTGAGGATGTAAACTGAGTCCAAGTTAAAATCTAAATCTTAATACCAAGCACAGACCATTAAACTACCCTTTAAAGTTCTTTAAAGGCCAAATATCTTCTTACAAACTGAAATTAGTCCTCACAAATATAGATGAGCCGGTACAGACGCACTGGAGTCCTGCTCGAGAAGAACGTGTGAAATTGAGCTTCGTTGATTCAAATGCTGGAAGGTGGAGACGATGTCACACCGAACACACTTGGACAAATCTAACCCGAGGATCTGAAAATATTGTACACATCCCTCTTTCATTTTGCAGTTAACATTTTTTTAAAGCCTTGAGTTAACATTTTCTTGCTATCACTTCCATAACTCAGACATCCAAAATGCCATTAGGGATGATCAACTGTGAAGCAGGTCGGGTAATTGTCGTTGTTAACTGTTATCACTCGCTCTGCTTCGCTGGAAAGGACCAAACCACCAACTCGAGGGCATCTCATCACAAGGCTCGAAGCGGCTGCACGGTTCCTGGAGTCTTAAACTGTAATTGAATCTATTAATATATACAACACCATTAAGTCTGATAAATGATTGCAGTTTTTAAAAGAAAGTGTTGACCATGTTCTACCATTATCTCTTCTCTATG
>CAESWR010000780.1:541129-552089 GCA_903171835.1 Mullus surmuletus
TTCCTGCATTATTTAACAATGCAACTCTGTTAGTTAGCTCAGCCCAAATGCTTGGCCGACGGAAGAAACTGCATGAGGTAAACTGGTGATGGATCTTTATTAGAGAGAAGAAAGGGAAAGAAAATGGAGAAATGATGCGGGGAGAGATTTACGCGAGGAAACAAGAAGGCGTTGAGGGAAAAGAAAGGTGAGATTTATTTGAAAGGCTAGATGGAGAGAGAGAAGAAGACAAAAAGCTAAAAATAGAGATTAATAAGGAAGTGAGGATGTATATAATGATGGAGAAAACCAAAAAGGAAGGTAATTATTGAAATAAGCATTAGACCAAAATAAATTAAATGCTGAACTGGTGATATAGAAGGTCAGAGGGAGTTATGGAAGGAAATTGATTTACAGAGGGAAAGTAGATAAAGAGGTAGGAATTAAGGGAGACGGCTCTAATGGGGTGTTGTTTTACAGACTTTACAGAATGGGAGGACTTTGAAGGAATGCAGTCAAAAGGAAGGGAAGAAAAAAGTCAACTGTAAGGAAGAAGATGGAGATGGAGGTGTGGAAGAGCCAGAGACCGAAACAAAGGGGAATGCAAAGTTATATAAGAAGCATATTGACAGAAGGCAGGGATGTGGACATTAGAGGGTGCAGAAAGGGCGTAGGAGGTAACGAGGTGTGGAGGAAGGGAAGGAAGGACAGCATGAGATATCAAAGGACACAAGGAGACACGGAAGAGTGAATGATTGAAAAGGAGGCTTGTGTAAGAGTTTCCACATGCGGTTTCTGGTCTCGGGGAGTTCTGACCAACTGAGGTGAAGTGAAGCGACCAGCAAGAATGACAGTGAGCGGGTGCTTTATATTCCTCTGTCGGGACTCTGCTTGGTTTGGTCCTTCTGTTCAAATATGTACTCGCCAAATAGACACTAGACAATCAAATCCACCACTGAAATAACACTTTTACAGTGTTGCAATGCCGGCACTTGATTGTTGATTACTTCAATTGGATGCATGTTCCAAACAGTTGGAACATGGTTACACCTGCTTGTTGTTGTAGCAGCATCACTGTGGGCTTAGCATGTTAGCATGTTAGCAAATCTGAGCAAGCGAACGCGGATTTCAGCCCAAAAACAACCCTCACTTTGGGATAGTTCGGCCCTTTGCCTCTTCCTGCAGTATCCTTGCTAAGCTATGCTAATCATCCAGTGGCAGTGCAGCTATTCTTCACACACACGCACACACACACACACGAGAGAGTGAAGTCCAAAGCAATGCAAAGACCTGCACCGCTCTTAGAAATGCATTACAATTGCAGAGAAAGAAAATAAAGTTATTTATTAACTGAAGCAGTGAAAGAGTTTTTTTTTTTTGTTCAGCCGGCTGGAAATAAAGGCACGGACAGCAGAGTGGGAGCCGAGCTCGCACTGACTGATCGGCCGCAACAAAGCGTGAAAGATTTCCAACCAAACCTGCTTAAAATAAGTCGAATACATCAAAACATGGCAACCGAGCAAATAACTACTTGTACCTTTCTTCGGTAAAAGTGCAAAAGTCCATCCATCTTCAAAGAATTTGCAAAAACAGAAGACTAAATAGAGATTTGTATCCAAATACGAATAGCTTTTACATTTGAAAAGGATTTAATAAAAAGACATAAGCAAACAGGTCACGCTCGGTTTCCTCAGGTGTCTTTTTTTCCTACAAAGAAATGTTATCCATTTGTTGTGTTTTCACATGCTGAATTTGTCCCATTATTTCTATCCATTTTCTTTTATTTACGATTTTCATTTTACTTAGGATTTACGACACTCGTCTCTTTTGTTTATGCTCGGTGTCTTTGTCTACACCTCATCTGCAGGCCTGTGGATTAAAAGACACTCTCGGGAGTATGTCACCAGTTTTATGTTTTCCAGTAGAAAACACCAAGCATCCTCTGGCTGCAGCTGCTCCCATGTGAGTGTTTTCTTGTCTCACTTTAGATTACAGACAGCAGTGGACCAGTAGTGACTCCTCCAGTATTTCCTGGTGCAACATTTAATTATCAATTCCATTTTAATTTAAGATCTTGGGGAGCTGGTGCCACTGTGATGTCACAGTGATGTCAGCTCAGACTGGAAATGAACTCAAAGACCCTGAAAGTGTTTGTGTGCGTGTGTGTGTGTGTGTGTGTGTGAGGGATGAGCTCATTCAGCCATTTATCAAAGGATGATACACACACACTTACCATCCGAAGCCCCCAAACGACACACTCCTCTTCCTCCTCAGCATGGTTTCTCACTTGTCTCCCCTCCTCTTTGTCTTGTCTGCTTTTCTTCTTATTGTGTCTGGATTTGCCTCTCTCTCACACGGTCTCCTGCTTCCTGCTCTCCCTCTTCCTCTCTGTCTGCGCTGTCCCTCTACCTCCTCATCCCTCCACCTATAAATACTCAGTCAGACGCCCTCCTTTACGCGCTCTTGCCGCCCCTCTCTCCCTCTTTATTCTCCCGCTGTGCCTCCTCCTGCCGTTAATGTTTCTCTCTTTCACTTCGATCCAGTGCACACAGCCAAGGAGAGAGAGCGAGAGACACAAAGAGAAAATATAAGTGGAGGCACGCATGGTGTTTCCTCTCTCTCTCTCTCCCTCCCTCTCTCTCCCGCTCCCCCTCTCTTTCTCTCTCCCCGCCCTGACGAAGCAGAAAAGCCAGCAGAGATGCTGTGAGTCTGAAAACTTATCATACATAATAAATGGAGATAAATGGAAGGATACACGTGTCGGTCTACTGGATTTCGTGTTATGTAACAATAACTCCTGTTCCTGCAACGCAGATTTCATGCAAACATTTTACTTTTTTTTTTTTTTTTAAATTGGTAATAAGAAATGATGAATATTTGTTATGATTTATTGTATTTTGGGTGTACTAATGAGTGTGTAGTGGCCACTCTTCAAAGAGCAATCGGATCTGTTGGTTTTACCGTGAATTTCGGATCTTTGTTCAGATGTCTGGCAGTATTTTCACTGTTTTGGTTGACTCTCAAGGCTCTCATGGTGTTTTTTGTTTTGTTTTTTTAAGCCACAGATTCCAGGAAAAGCACAAATAATGCAATTATGCTGTATCTCTATAGTATCAAAAGGCAATAATCTCTAACCATCTGTCAAACACAGTGGGACATTTACCATCTGAAGATCCAAATATTTCATTAAAGCTGAAGCAGTCACATACAATCAATTAGCTGCGCGCAAATACATTTTTAGGAACAGAGGCTTTGGGAAGCCAGAAGAGGAGACGCCTCAGCATAGCAGGGGACTTCAAACATGAATTAAATCTCAGGACTGATGAAATTATTGGTCAAAATCTGCTGTTTATGTTCTGTGTTGCAAGCTCTTGGACTGATGGGCATCAGAATATTCACATTTTGGAAACAAAGGACCTTTTCCAGGACAACGTTGGAATGGTGGATTTGGGATCCAATGGGAAATTTTGGACTGTTGAGTATCCGGCCAATACTGTGTTGGAGAGACGTAAGGAAATGGATGCAGCTTTGAATTGCATCCATAAATATATAAAAACCTATATATCTCAAGGGGTGTCTCAGTAAATGTGTACTCTAAACATACATTGTTTCCATGGGAGGAAAAAATGAGAAACCATAAATATTTTTCCCTCTCAACTATGATTTATAAATACAGCAAATACAGGAGAACATGACAAATGTATCTGCGTATATGTGAGTTTTCCTGTAAATGTTTTT
This sequence comes from Mullus surmuletus, assembly GCA_903171835.1. NCBI lineage: Eukaryota > Metazoa > Chordata > Actinopteri > Syngnathiformes > Mullidae > Mullus > Mullus surmuletus. The sequence continues at coordinate 544,847 of CAESWR010000780.1, forward strand.
TTTTCTCAGTGTTTAATTCTCTGTGAAATACCTCCAGCAACTCAGCAGCTGAATACATCTACATCAAATTACCAATGAGACTCCAATGGAAAACCGGATTTACAGGGAAGAAAAGTGTGAACTGCAATCGCATTACACACTGACACACAAGGCTGATATAGTCCCCCCCACCCCCCAGTTTGGGAAATATAAACAACAAAGTCCCACGAGTGTCTCCAAAAGGCTGCAGTGTACATTACAGAGAGACAACCAGCAGTCATACCTCCATTGAAACTTGAAGATAATTTTGTCCTGAAGTTCGGATTTTTGGAAACTCTTGGGTGGTTCATCCATCAGCTGCTGGATAAATGCATCAAGACAAGATAAAATGAGATAAGATACTCGTTTATTAGTCCCACAGTGGGGAAGTTCCAGTGTTACAGCAGCAAAACACAGGATCACACTGCAATATAAACAAACAGTATAAGACAATATAACAACAATATCAATATAAATACACACAACAACAGTATAAAACAATTAATACAAATTACGGAAGAGGGTTAGGGCCACTGGCTAGTCAGAGCCAATGAAAACATTTTTTCTTTAGTTCTGACTTTAATCTCATTCTGTGAATTCTGAGATTAAAGTCAGAATTTAAAGCAAAATGCTTCTTATTGGCTCCTCAGTGCCGTTAAATGATCACAAATAATCATTATATAACTATATATGCCTTACATAAACAACCCTCTTTTAATCTAAATCAGATGCACCTATCTTGATGTTGTGTCAAGCTGGTCCTTATTTTTTTCCTCAATCTTTAACGTTGGTGATTGCAATGACATCACCGGGGTAATTTTTCCTCAGGCCACAAGGTACAAACCTGACAGCAAAACATACAACAGTGGCTCGTGCCCCCTTTATTTTCTACAAGGCCACATTTAGAAGTGCACAGACTGCATCACTCTGTGATCCACATAAACAAGGTGCAGCAGGTATCCAACAAAACAGCAGGTTTGTACACGGACCATATGTGTCACACTGTTTGACACCTGCCTTCGGCCAGGAGACAGAGACGTACTGCAATTCTTTTAGACTGCATATCCTATCTGATTCTTAGGGAGCATCTGGGAACGTTTGAAATACAAGCAACGTTCCCTCTTATTCTATTATCATTTGAGATACATTTCTAAAAGGAATTCTTACCTAACGAAACCAGGTGCCAATTAATCCTGCATTCATCTCATTAAAGATTGTTGTTTACTACCATAAAATCACTTTGGTGACTGTTGAAAAGAATAAGTGTATTTTTGGCAGTGATCAAACATCAGGTGGGGAAAAGTAAATTTTCGCTGCGAGCAGGGTTCGAACCTGCGCGGGGAGACCCCATTGGATTTCAAGTCCAACGCCTTAACCACTCGGCCATCGCAGCAGTGCTGATAGGAAGAGCACCGGGTTTTTTATCCCCAAAATATATCACGTTTCCAGACTTTTTTCATTTCATTCTATATCATAACTGTGAATTGGGTCGTCTTATCTGCCTCCAACCATCAATGCACTGTTAATGTTATAGATAATAAACATACCTGGTGGCGCTAAAACAGGACCACCGCAGCCGCCGAGTGCCATGCAGTCAGCGTGGGAGTGGGTTAAAAAGTGTTGAAAATAGTCCCAAATCGAGACATTTCAACTAACTGCCCGTCGAGGAGGAAAAACCCGTGGAACGAAAGACGACGCCAACTTTCCGGACGCGGTTCCACGACGATGTGCGTTACACAGACAGCAAGCTATCCGTCCACAAACCGTCTACAAAGAAAAACAGACCGAAAATATGTAACCTACGCATCTGTTCGTACGTATTTCAGGATACGTGAAGCGGTTGCATTAGTTTGCATTAATGAATCAATGTATCTGCTTGTATTTGTTCGGTGGAAACCAACGACGCGTGAAAGCGCTCGCGCTACGCACGAGGGCGCCATTACGCTGCAAACGTTCGGCGGACGTAATTGAGCACAGTCTGTCTGTGGGCCCGCGGGATCAGCTGCTTGTTGTGGAACACAAGGGTTTGCTGTGTGAAAGTGCTGTAGTCAATGGTTGTGACTTATTTGAACCGCAGATTTCTTTCAGACCGAATGATGGACAAAGAAGGGACATGTTTCTAGGATAATCTCTTCTTCTGTGTTTTTTGGACTGTTTTTAAATGTCACAGCACGTCACTTAAAGTAATCACTATTAATGTATTCTGAATACTTGATTTACGCTGTGACTTTATAGTTCCAATTGTAATTCTTATGAATCAAGATTGTGGGTGCAACTATAAACAAAGACACCCACTGCGTTGCGGTGTCATTTCTAGATCAGACGTCAGAAGTCACGCTTTTGTTTTCACACACGGTCACCCACGCACAAGTTTTTCACAATGGTGACTCACTTGAACCAAGATCAAACCCACAAGAAAGCAGCGGCATCACCCGATGTCACTCCTGAACCCACTCAGACTGTCTTTGTCCTGATTTCATTGTCATCTGGTTCTTTGTGTCAGGTCTTATACTCAACTGCAATCTCGGCTCACTATTGTTGTAAGTTTGGGGAAATGTCTCTCTGATTCACTCACAAAGACTTGACCTTATTGACCTGATTCGGTGGTAGATAATTATGGAGATGGTTATTTTTTTCTTTGATTTTCCGTGATTCGTACTTTTGAATAATAAGAGGTGTTGCTCAGAGCAACCAAAGAATCCTACTAGAAAGAGATCCTGACTTGGACAATAAATTATATAGCAAATAAATCAATTGCCTTTAATTATGGCAATCCAACCAAAATTGTCTGAATCATCTCATTCCAAACATTCATAGCAATCATTCTAATAGTAGTGTGTACCAAAGTGGTTATTCCAACTATAAAATCTAATTATAACTGAAGTGAGAGGATAGTAGTAATCTGATGCTGTTAATATTAAAGTGTAACGCAACACACACATCCACTCACACTCTGGGACCTGGCTCAGTGTGGGAGGACTCCCAATGAAACCACGTCAGCTGTAAACCACTTTAGAGGAATTTCCACTCAGCTTCCCTCCACCTGCTGGGAGCCACAAACAGCTTGGGATGATTCCATTTATAGATCCTGCATCAAATGAAAAAAAAAAAATAAAAAACTGTTACTACCTCGTTTCTCATCTCAGTTGGAGGGGAAAACAGCCAATCTGTACAACAGTCGATGGACCATGGGAAATATTCCATACAGAAACTATTCATTATTAATGTTTCAAACTGTGTTTACAAAAATATCACTTAATGTAATTTCAATGAATAACAAACCCCTCCATTTGTGGCTGTGACTGTCTGACATTGTGCTAATTTCAAAACAATACTTTATCATCAACAAATTACAGTAATTATCATAAAACACCGCCATGAAAAGAAAACTCAAAATTTGAGTGGGCCTTGAAATAATACCCATCAGCTAACAGTCCATAACCCATCGCCATTGCATCAAACACACTTTTGTCTTTTATTTCATTTTGTTACATATTCAAGTTCCACTTGTAAACAAATCACCCAAAATTTCAGCTCTGAGAGATACCGAAATGCAGATATGAGAAATGCAGCAAAGCCACTAAACAAAATAATACAAAAACAACACAAATATAACCCATGAAACTGAATAAAGTTAAAAGACAGCCTGAATGTGACCTTGATGAGAAGCGTTATGTGTACAATATAACCATGAAACTGATGCAACAAGCTACCATTAATAAATAAATGGTTGTGAGTAGACAGTAGTATGCTTTTGTGTGTGTTGTAAGCGATATTCTTTAATACATAGTGTTCCCCTGGTAGCAGCACAAATGACACAAATGACCCCCCCACACACACACGCACCCCCACCACCAACACCCCACCCCCAGCAGCTACTGCAGCCACAGCACGGCCTCATGGGAGGGGAAAAATGCCTATTGGTTGTGATCATCATGGAACAAAACATGACTCATAATTTTGGCGTAGGGGCATTAATGAAGAAAGGATGTTTCTTCACCGTGAGATTATTGGTGTATGTATGTGTTTCAGGAACAGGCCTTTTTTATTTAGAGTGAAGGCAGTAATGCTGGAATTTGGTCACAAAAAGCCAAATGTGCTTTACTTTCATGTTGATATTGTACATTCCTTGGACCTTGGATAAAAACATTTTTGTCACAAAATTGTTTTTCACCAGCAACAAGTAACGATGATCTATTATGTGTTGATATGATCTATTATGCGATGATATCAGTCCAAAATAAAGGAAAAATGCATGTTTTACTCCAGAAAACAGAGTGAACAAATCAGTGAAACAGGGCATTCTTCTTAGCACCACCCACAGTTAAAATCCAAGATGTGTCTCAGATGTGAATCAAAGCTTTGATATACCCACCAATGCTTTCATAAAACCCTTTGATACGCAAAAACAATGAAAGCATTTTTTGCGCAAGTTCAAATAAGTGTTCGAAGGCGACCCCTGACCCCAAAGGGGCCCCTTTTTTGCAGACATGAAGACATTCGGTGCTTTGGATATAAGAAAGGCTCAAGGCACATCAGCGTATTCAGGGCATAATTTCACACAAATCAATCCAATTTATTGGTGATTTTTTTGTTTAAAAGGAAATATCGCTGAAGGAACTATTTGATGTGGCCAGACAATTTATTTTGCCTGGATTTTATAGCCTTGAACAGGCATTTTGGCTCTTTCAGTAAGTAGTAAAAACGTGAACAAGCTTAAACTTAAAAACCAGAATTGAAGGCTGCTTATTCCGCCTTGAATGCCCTTGACTTTGACTTATGACTTTGTAAGATAGTTGCTCGTTCTTAACTTTTAATGACAAAGAAAAAGAGAGCAATGACCCCTTTGAACACTATCTCGTCTGAAACATAATAAGTGAATAACAACCATTATGATATGTCTCTGTACAGCAGAGTTCATGACTCTCTTTATGTAATAGTCAGTCTCTCATTCCCACAGAAAGCTGTTGTCATAGCGATGCAATCATCTCCGGCTTAATGTGTTTGGTGTTTTATGGCCATCATATTGTGGGAGGATGCCAGTTAGTGTTCAGCGCCGCTATCTAATCACTGCTAGACGTCAGCCCGATCCATCCATCCACAGGCCAGCGCTGGGCTACAAGACGTATTAAGGACTTTTTGGTCTTTTCAAAGTTGGGCCTCATTTCAGTCTTGCGTTAAGGTTACTGTGAGGAGGAGAAATTCCATCAGCGATGAGGCTCCTCCCCATCATGCAGACTCCATTAGAGTCAAGATTTACAGTCTATGATGAAGTAAGTTGTGGCAGGGGAAAATTCTCTGGGAATTGAGTGTGGCATCCTCTGATGTTCGCTGGGCTCCTGGAAAAGAACAGACTGATCTTTATGACGGAGGAACTTTTGAAGACAAATGCCTCTCTGTTGCAGACATCGGGCTCTGGAAATGACCGCGCTGGGGGACAGTCACTGATCAAACATTGAGAGCATGCGTGCGACAGTGGTGCGTTTCAACAGCAACTCCGACTGAACTTTGTGACGGCATTCAGTCTGTCAGTCACATGACGGTCATCATCGTGGCGGGCGTCGTCACGACTACTGCTGCTGCTGATGATTGTGGAACAAAGACGTCGCTGATTTCCCACACATGGCCTCTGGTGCAGTTTTTCTCAATGGAAGACCAGAGAACACATAATTCATATCTGAGTCAATGTGACATCAAAAGTGTCTCATGCTGTCCAGGACACCTTTATTTGTAATTCAAAATACTTAAAATGTAATAAAACATCACAGGACTAAACATTTGCAATATTTAAAGAAAATGACTTTCTTCTCCATGGTGTTTTTGGCTCTTTTTGCTCTCAGTCAGAGATGATTGACATGTCACAAGCATGTAAGAGACAAGACAACACGGTGTCATGACTACTACTGACGCCCAGCCAAAGTTGTCCGTGGGCCTTTCAGTGGCTGGCAGGTCATTCTGATTTGAATGGTGTTTAACAAAGCAGCGATGCTCTTTGGCAGTCAAATCAGATGCAGGTAGAGAGAGCTCGGGCCTCAATGCCCTCTTCCTTTCTGTCTGCGTATGTGTATGTGTGTGTCATGACCGAAGCAAAGTCACGTTTCCTGTAATCACATCTCGAGCGAGGACAGAAATACTGGGCAATGTTTTCGATCTAAGGTCTGGTCCGTTTCATGCACAAGAATACTCTGGAACAATCATGTTTTTGGTTATGATTAAAGGTTTCGGGAATGCAGTGGTCACTGATTTTTCAAGAACAAAGCTTATAAAGGAAGCAAGAGTAAATCGTTACATCTTGCTGACCACCAATCCACTAAGCTTTGCTTTCAAACCAACTAACTTCAGGTGAACTGTATCATCAGCAGGATGGAAAAGCATCAACATGCTCCTCGACCCTCCTCCTGACTGTCCTGCTGCCTTTGATTTCACTCAGCGTGCTGAAATTGGTCTCTGATTAGACAGTTTAAATTAAACCCAGCAGGTCTCGGTGTCAGCCTTTCAAATGCGCTGCGGTGAAATTCAAGTCCGGCCCGGTGTGTTGCATCTTGATGGTTGGAGAGTGAAGAGACAGCGTTTACGCGGCCATTGATGCTCGCGGCTCAGAGTGAAACATTTGCAACAAACCAGTATATTTAAATATATCTATATTCATTCGCAAAATCGCATTATCATTTTCATATGCATGCTGAATCGTAATAAGTTTTGTAAACTTTTCTTGTACTGTCATTATGAGGCAAAACATTTTATTTCGCTCATTGAATTTAAATATATTGAACTCATCCTTGATTTGATTGTGATATCCTGATACAAAGATAAATGGTTAAATGGGCAGCATTTATGTAACGCTTTTCTTCCTGAAAGGTATTCAGTGAGCTTTTACGCACCACAAGAAACTCGGTGTCTTGCTCAAGGACACCTCAGCATGGCCAGGCCGTGGAAGCGTTGAAGCGACAACCCTCTGGTTACAAGACGGCCTCTCTACCGATTTATTGGGTGATCTATTTATTGCATGTTCACCTACTGATACATGCATGTTCGCTCCCATTTTAGTGTTAACATTATTAGCTCAAAGCACTGAATAATTATCCCAAATGATCCTTTTCTAAATCAAAGCCAGGCCATGAGCGGTGATGGGGCTTACAGCTGCAATAACTGTGAAACCTGGATTTAAAAATGCACTTGAGGTTGTATAATCCATCATGATGTGGCATTAAAACTGCTGAGGAAA
>CAESWR010000780.1:573122-585914 GCA_903171835.1 Mullus surmuletus
TGTGTGTGACCACCCAGCTGATGTCCCTTAACACACACAGTCTCCAGGTGCTCTACACACAGGTATTATTGCCTAGGAGATTTTATTTTCTACAAGAATTTACAGCAAAAAGGCTAACACTGTTGTCACTAATATTCAAAAAGGTCCTGAAAATCAATTTTAGAACACTTTTTGACTGAAATTAAAAGCAAACACCCGTCTCAGCTTGCCCGAAAACTCTCTTTTGCTTCCAGAAAATGCAGCAACAATATATTCCATAAGTGGAAAAAAAAGTAACAAAACAAAACAAAACAAAACACATTGTTGGTTTTGATTGGCACAAACAAAAAGTGATTGGGCGGGAGATGAGTTGAAATTCAATATCACTTTTCCTTTGTTTGGTTTAAACTGCTTGGAGTGTGAGATGTCAGGAAAATTGTTATCATGGAAACCTCTTGAAAAAAAAGAAAATGCACTTTTTTTTGGTAATCTCTGCCAGTGAGGTGAATCCAACCCATTTGCACACATTTATATTTTCAAATGAAGAATTGTGGGCTGGGAATTTGGTGCTAACTGTACAAATGATGCCAGCTCTTGGCAATCAGTTCACTTTTTTTGCCTGGAACGATCACAACTCCTCTTTGAAATTCACCTAAATGCTAGATCACCTTATTCGGGCTGCATGCTTCAAACCTGTGTTGTTTATTCGGTACTGGAAAGGTCTAAACTCAGCTCTCAAGCAGTTTGAATTGAGGTGAGTTGTTGATCTGACCTTCATTTGATCTGACCACAGGTTTAATGAAGGAGCTTCCTTTGGATCCTGGAGTGATTGATGAGTGAGATAAAATGAAATCAAAACCTGAATGAGCTCAACGTGACATTTGGAAGCTTCTGTATACAAGAAGAGGACGCATCACTGTACCATTTGAATGAGACGTTAAATAAACATTGTCATGCCTCTGTTGTTTCACAAGATAATAAATCAAGTGAGGCCAAATTCTCAACAACTGCTGAGCTGTCTGAGGTTGTTTTGAGACCTCGGGTCTTGGCCCCTGCTGGCTGTTTGACAGAATGCAGGTTTAAGGCACATCTCCATCGGCTGCAGAATTTAAACCCACAAGCTGTTTCCACTTCTTTTATACAGTCTGTGTTTGGGCAGTTAGGCAGCTTTTTCAGATCTCCTTCAAAAACATCTGACCGATGAGCGGAGAGATAACCGTCTGACCTGAGGTTCATTCATGCATTTTGGTTTGTTTTTATCCCTCTGTGTGGATGGAATGCTGTTTTGAATTTTGATTTCAGAATGGAAAGCCCACCCTTCTCTAGAACTGATTGGACAGTCTACTTGACACAAGCTAATGAAAATTGATGAGATAAATCCTGACATCTGGTTCTCCGCACAGATTGAATTAAAAAAAAGAAGAAAAAAAAAAAAAAATTGCAAGCACCGCATGGCCCAAGATTGCTTCCAGCAATTTTATCCATCATACGGTCCCTCAGCTTCAGTCTGTGGGCGTCTAAACACCAGAAATGAACATAAAATTGAGTTTGTAAGAATTACAATAAGTAAGGCATCCTGCCTCCTCCAGTTTTGCAGCTGAACAGGAACTGTGCCCACTGTTGTCCAAAAATGTCCACAATGTGAACCCGAAGGATGAAAACTTCCCATTTTTACTTTTTTTAAGGGTTTCTCAAAGAATAGGAATTGTACAAACTTTCCCCCCTAATGTGCGTAAGCTCAAAGCGGCTTTGTGTTCAATATCTTAAAGCCAAACTCTCCTACAAAATCTGTTGATATTTGGAAAAATATTTAGACTATATTCATCTTGATTAGATGTTAATTGTTTGTGTAATTGTGTCAAAATAGGGCATAAATGATCAACCGAATGGAACCAGATGGGAGGGCTGATCGAGAAGCTGTGTATCCACAAAAAAGTGCACTGAAAATACAACCAGATTTACAAGCCATTTAATCTTGAATTCAGTCATGAAATCAAACAAAAAGAGTGGAAAAAAGGTGCAGCAGGGGGGCAACTTTTTGACTTTTACCAGGAATTTAATATTGAGAATAGAACCAGCTTCTTCTGAATCAACTGTGAATGAAATAAGTTCAGATATACCAGAATAAATACAATATTTCACCCTTTCTCCGAGAAAACACAAGGACTAAATACAAGATTAACTGACTTGTGGAGGTGAGGTTTTCAGGGAAGAAGGCAGAAAGGAGGAAGGAGGTGGAAAGAGGTAAGAAAAGAACCAGAGTGAAGTTATACATGGCAGCTGTATTGATGGACTGTATTAGTTGTATAGGGTGTTATTAAAGCACTACAGACTAGGTGTGTTGGCTGCTTGCCACAACGGGCTTCATTGTCTCTAAATGCAGCAGTGCGCTACGTTAACGTGTAATAAATCATCACAAACAAAAGTACCCCGCTCCCAGCTATTACATCTGCATAGCAAAAAAGAAGAGGAAGAAAAAACCCCAAATAAATAAAAATAACAAACACAGAAAAAAAGTAACTGAGCATTCCAAATCTTCTTCAACGATAACTCAAATCCCGTTTGTTCCCCTGGTGGCTACTGTTTTCTTTCCTCTAAAAGATAATACAGAAGTAGTTTTGATGCAAGACTGGTAATCATTATTACTTTTTTTTTTTGTTTGTTTGTGTTTCATTTTTTCAATTTTTTTTTAGAAAAATCTGTTTCTTCATGAAGCGCACTTCCTACTTCCTCTTGGTCCGGTGGTGGCGTCTGATTGGCCGGTTAGTCGTCATCTTCGTCGACAACCGGGTCCGTGTCCCAGCACGTAATGTCAATCTCTGAGCAAACACACAGGCAGGTTTGTTAATAATCATTTAACTGTGACCTGGTGGAAGTTAGAGATAAACATGCAGGTAAACCAACAGCCAATAATGTCAAAATAAAGTGTTGCCAAAGACTTTTTAAATACTTTTACCCCATAGATCCAATTATGTGTACCAAAAATCTTTTTCAATTGAATTAATTCAGTTGTAATAATTTGAGTTGAGTTTATATATATTATATCTGAGGTGCTATTGTTCCTCCGACACTTTCATTCATCTTCATCAAACCCTCACAGTGATGTTGCAATGAAGACAATTGTCACACCTGGTGGCTTGTTATAAAAGACTGGTGGAGGTTTAGCAGAGCACTCCTCTGATTGGCCGAATTCCTCCTCCTGTGATTGGCTGAAATAGCCCTCACTCGCCTATGAGAAACACAGCAAGGAGAAAGAAGATTAACATCAGCAGCAAGAAAACGGAGTAGAGCAGAAGCAGCAGACGCTACAGTCTGACCTGAGTTCCTTCCTTCAGCAGCGTCTCTCCATTGGTCATCAGCAGCTGTCCGTCATCCAGATCCTGCCCATCGCTGGACGCGTGCTGCAGTGCATGCTGGTAGCTGAGGGTCATCTGCTCGGAGCTCGTCACGTCCACCAGGCTGGTGGGGTCGTCCTCGCCGGTGCCTGAGCAGAGAGTCCCGTCCATCATCTCGTCGAAGCTGAGGAGGGGCTGAGGCCGAGCGCTGGAGGCGGCGGCGGCGGCTGCGGCGGCGGAGCTGGGTGGCATATCATCAGCCATCAGGTCCACAAGGTTGGAGGACTGGGAGGGGTTGGCGGCAGGGGCGGAGCTGCTGTCCCACAGGTCCACAAGGCTGTCTGTCCCGGACCCCCACGCGGAGGAGGAGGAGTCACGAGCCTGAGGGGCAACACTCTGCACGGGTTTGGTAGGTGCTGACTCCTGAACCGGCGGTTTCTGCTCTTGCTTTGGCACTGAGTCTGTCGGGGGAAAAACATAAATCTATAAACTAATGTGGGTTGTGGAATCGTTTAAGATTTTTCAATACCAGTACCGATACCAGTACTCTTAAAATGATACGGATACCAATTGAGTACTTCATTTGATACTTTTTGTTACTTCATTCAATATTAATCATGCAAATAGTACAAAAACAACCGATTGCAGGTATCGTTAGACAGGCGCAGTTTTGATACTACTTAGTACTGGGTTGTTTCGGTCGATACCCGAAAGGTATTGAGTACCAAAACCCAGCCCGAGTTGTGGGTAATGTGGGACTACATTTTTGTTAAAGTATAACTTTGCCACCATTCGTGATTGATTTCCTGACTGCAGTCGTGTACGAGGATATATTTGCTGTGGATGCTGTTTAAATTTGCATTCTTACCCCACTCATCTCCGCATTCCTCATCCCTGTTTGAATCCTCTTTGAAGGGCGTGGTGACTATTTTCGGAATTGGCGTCACTGTGGCCATGTTACGCTCTGTGCTCGCTTCGTCGTCATCATCATCATCATCATCATCCCCTACAGGAGCAAATTGGAACAACAACAAATCATCAAAAAGGCACAAGGGGGGAAAAAGTCTTCAAAAAGACTGTCCGGGAGCAACAATACTAAACCAGATGTTTTTGGCTAAAGTCCCTTTCAAACAGTTAAGTTACTTCATCATATTCAACACAAACACAAAAATCATAGAGATCACATAACTCCTGCAGCCACACATCCAGAAAATTGAAAGATGCCATCACAGAGTCTGCTTCCAGGCCTGAGGACATACACCCACATCTCTCATACGGCGATCCAAATATAAACTGCCGTTAATCCAGGTGAAGATAAAACCAAACCAATATTTGGATGTAACAAACCAAAGATGGAATTTGTGTCTGTTAAACTAATTTCCAAATAAATGAATTCAACAAATATACTACTATGCTAACATTTAAAATGGTGAAAACAGAAAACACTGTATATGGTAAATTCAGCATATACAGTTCAAACATACTCATATGTGCATAGTGATGTTCTGTGTTATACTGAGTGATAGTACACATTATAAAATATCATAGTGCAAGATTACAGTATTTGATTTTTGCATAATGATTAAAATGTAGCTTTTCTGGATGTTTGGAATAGGACAGTGGTTCATCCAACTAGGATTGGATGGAGTCAGTTACGTGCTCACCAAAACCAAAACCAATATACAACCACTACACTGCAGTCATGAAGGTGAGATCAGATACAGTATCGACTTGACATTCATTGGAGATGTCCCAATCGTTGGCGCCTTTTGATTGATTGATTGACTGACTGACTGACATAAAGAAATGTCCAAAACGTTCAGCAGGTAACTGCTTAGAGCTGCACTTACCTTAATTAAACACAAGGCATTTCAGGGCTTTATGCATTTGATCGGGACATCCCTAATTATTCTGCCATCAGTATGTCAGCAGACTATGGATGAGTCACAGTCGTAACGTGCAATACACATCCAAGAATTTAGCCCACTAAAAGCATCAATGAAACATTGGTTACAACTCATCCACAATGAAACACATGTTTTCAGATGTCTCCATATGATTTCATGCCTGTTGATGTCAGATGTCCAAGACCCCCCCCAGAACCATAAAAAAGTGCAGAACAAGAGCAAATGTGACTGGAGACGGGATGTGTGACCCTTTTTAACGATGACAAATCACATCCAGCTCAGCGGGCTCGTGCATGGGTGGTTCTTCCAATTCACCTGAGTGTTGAAAAACCTCCAGCTGACATTATCCAGCAGAGAGGGACACCGTAAAAAAAAAAGAGTCAAACTTAAAAGAAGTTTTTGACTAATTATTTGTTGCTTACAAGTTTGTTCTTTGATATATAAAGAAGGATCGGGAATGGAGAGAACTCTGTCACAAGGAATTGGCTGTTTGTCCACCCTGCATCTTTCTGCTATCATAGCACCTACAAACATGCAATAACACACGCCACAAATCACTGTGATCTACATGATTTTGCCCATTAACTACATATATTGATATCTGATTTGATATTTGAGTGCAGTTATATTTTGTACTGCACTTATAAGAACTATTGGATAATATGAATTGGTTGATACAATGACCTTAGAAAAGGTCCTCACAAGTTTGAGTTTCCACAAGTAGGATTTCTAATCAGTTCTTTTTCACAGAGAATTGTTAAGTCAATTGCAAAACACAGTGTTCTCTGGTGAGTGTCCAACACTTATAGCAGGCATTTAGTTGTAGTTAATGGGCCAGCACACACAAAATCACTATATACACGATGACAACCACCTCCACAGAGGTCAAAGGGTAACTACTGAGTCATTTTCAGCCACAGCGGTAGCCGCACAAAAACGGCATGTGCACACAGTCACACAATAAGCACTCACAGGTCGGTCAGTCGGTATGAAGCAGCAGTGTGTATTCGCATGTGTGTGTGCAGGGAGGGTGCAGTCCAGGGCCAGAGGCGTGATTGAGGAGAGGAAGAGGGGGGATGTGAGAGAAAACTGTGAGATCCTTTAGTTAACATGTTTTTGTCCTGTGAGAATTACAAATCCTTTTAAAGTTGAAATGCATTTTTAAAAAAAAAGAAAAAAGAACATTGCACTGTAACAAAAACACCCACAGAAAAAACATGAGCAGCTGACTGGACGACATGACATCGAACGGAGGGAAGACGGACGCGACATCCATCACACAAACCGACAAACAGCTTTATGGTTCGCAGCCATAAACGGTGTTTCAGAACCTCGGTTAGTGATGAGCGTAAGTCTTCTAACGCGCAAGATTAAGGGAGATCAGTTGAGTTGCGATGTTTCCAGTCAGCTGAATGTTTAAAAATTGATGCTCCTTTCTTTAATCATTTGGTGTTTGATAAAGATTGCAGATTATGCTAAATAGTGCTGCGCTCAAAGGATAATGTTGGCTTCAATTTGTATTTTGTTCCAAAAAGGGCCCGAAACCAACAATGACTCACCATGTTACTCTTCTACTCTTCCTGTGGAGCTACTTGCTGCCGACAATACAAATCTCAAACACTTTATAAATATGTATTTTTGTTTTCTTTGCACAGGCGTGGAAAAAGACTGGGTGTACTGAGGAATGATTGACAGTGGTGGAAGAATCTGTGTTTAAAGATCTGCTGGGTATTGTGAGTGGGTGAACAGGCTCATGGTGAAGGAACATGCCAGGCAGTGCAAGACTGAGGCTCACTGATGCTAAGAGAACACGTGAAACTTCTTAGTGCATCATATCATTGCCGATGGTGAGCTTGTTTTTGACTGCAAGAGAAATGAAGAAGTGAGGGTAGATTAAGTTTCACTGTTGCAGGGAGTGGATTTTATGGGAGGTGGTCCTCAGGTACTTCAAAGATTACGTGGGCAGAAATGTGTTGGGTTTGTGGGTAAGTGAAGGTGCTCGGTGGGCTGTACTGTGATGATAAACTGATTAAAAGTAATAATAAAAATGCATGTGCACCATATTTGGAGCCACTGGAATTAAAACAAACTGTGTGTGCAGTTTTTCTTCCCTTTGCTTTAGTTTTTTGCTTTCATCAGTTATTTCATTTGATTTTACTTCACTATTGACCTTAAACTTAGCTAACCTTAGCTGTACTTAAGATTCATCACAAATCCACATTGCAGCCAATAGAAAGTACATCAATATATTTACATGTAACATTTGTTTGGCTTTCTTTAAAACTTTTTTAAATGTGAAAATAAGTAATAAACATTAAAAATGTCTTCTCTGTGATTCTTATAATTCAAAGTTGCTAGACTATGATCTGGACAAGACTCAAAGTAACGATACTACTAATTATCTCAGAGATTTTTGCTGGTTCACATGCATTTATATCTGATGTTTCTGGTTCTTGTACTTGATGAGGGGTTGGGAAGAGATGCTGGAACACATCGCTGCTGTCCTTCTGTCTTTCCTCTTTGTCTCCTCCTCTGCTGTTTATCGGTTATGTGCTGTACCTACCGGCTGCAGCGGCGGGCTGCGTCCGTGCGTGTGGTGGGGTGCGGAGGGGCGACACACCCCGCAGTGGGGGAGTCGAACTGGGGCTGCTGGGACTGTGCTGCTGCCTCAAGAACGGGCTGTCCAAACGGCCTGGCGGTCAGGGGCGGATGGGGACGGGGACGGAAGGGGGGAGGGGGGGGCGACACACAGCCACGCACACCCGGACAGGAAGACACACACATATGGCAAAGACACGAAGCGACGCACCAAGATGCGGAGAAGATGGACGAGACAGGAAGACATGACATACAAGAGAGGGACGAAGAGATAGAGGCGTTTCCCCCAAAGGAAAGCAGAGGATTGTTGAAATCCATGAAGAAGAAAGAGGCGCGTGAAGAGGTGGCATAGATCACCATAAGAGTGGGGGAGAGAGTGATAAATGAAAAGTGAGAGACAGAAAGAGAAGAAATGGGGTTGTGAACACAAAAGTGGGTGTCGTGTCAGAGCAGAGGTGGCAGGAAAATTCCCCCATGGAAAAGAAATGACAGAACCAAAGGAAAAAGAAGGCAAGAAAGAGAGAGAGAGAGAGAAAAAAGAAGTAGTTAGTGTGGTTTGAACACACTGACTCTCGACAGCATGCAGTTAGGCAGAGATGATCCGCTGACAAAGTTGGTTGTTGTTGTGTCATCAGAACCAATTCGGTTTTTCCAACCCGCAAAATCGTATTTGCCATTAATGAATCCAAACGAGAGTCCACGTTCAGAACCACAAGAATGCCCTCTGGGTGTGATGAGACAAAAAAATAATAATTACAAATATCACTTAATTAGCCCCTGTTATCCTGGGCAGAAGCGGTTCCATTCTTCTACTTGTTCACATGGTTACCTGCCCACAGCTGGCCCCCATTGAGTTGCGATTCCCGTTTCAAGAAGTAAACTCTGCCATTATATTCAGTATACAGACGATGGTCCTCTCCCAATACCTGCACTTCCGCCCTTGTGCCCTTCAATTGCGAGCTCTCACTGAGGGGTGCCAGACCGTGGGGTGTCCTAATTGTCTTGAGCTGTCGTCGAAGTGCGCCAGCCTGTGCTCTTAATGCACCCTTTCCACAAGACCTCACATTCGCTGAAGGCCTTTACCCAGAATCCCCATCGTGTCGTGAACACAGATAACCATTGGGAAGAAAAGGCAGGGGTTTCTTGAGTAGATCCAGATGCTGACCAGAGCGATCCAGATGGAGGGGAAGAAGTTTTCTTGCTAAGTGTAAGTGAAAATTGTATTGTCAGAAATTAAATGCATATAAATCCAAAATATGAGCTGATGTTTTTTTCCTTTTTGTGCTTTCAACTTGCCACAGGGACCGATGAGCAGACATTCAATTTCATAAAGTTAAGAGGTGAAAATGAACACCATGTTTTCGGTCTCTTGGACACGAGTGGAAGTGTTGTAATATGTGACGCATACACAAATCCTTCTGTTTAACAGCTCGGTCCCTTGAGCACTTAGTGTAAGCGAGGGGAACTTTCGACTAGTGCACTTCTGGGAAAACAGAAGTGCTGGTACTGGGACAGGACCCTTGTTTTCCCACCCAAAGAATAAAGGTAAATTAAGAAAATATCTGCAGACATGCTGTGGCTTTAGAAGTCGTGTGAGTACATGGAAGCCCCCCCCCCATCACCCTTCTATTTGTCTGAAGCCTGAGAGATGAAAGACAGTCGCGCTTTTCAGAAAGATTTCACTGAGTAATTCCCGCAGAAATACCCAAAGGCAGAAGAGAGGAAGTGACGACCTTGCCACCGAGATGACGCTGCAGACAACGTAAACTGGCACATATAAAACATAAAGCCGGAGGAGGGGAGGGGGGCGGGGTCTGTGACACAACAGAAGCCTCCGCCCTCCGGTGAGGAAAGACAGGAGAGACAGGAAGCAGGAAGAATCTGTCGAATCAGCGTTCAAGGAGGCTGCCGAGCTCGATTACCACTTCCAGCTTCTTCAAATCCGTCACACGGACCCACGAGAGAAAACTACAGCTGCTCCTGAGTTTATGGTGGAAATGAGCTCCACTCTCAGTGGGTTCAGCAACAGGCAACAACAAAATATGTAAAATACTGTATGTGAGTGTGACATGGATGTAAAAGTGCATTTGGGTCAAACAGTGCATCAAAGTGTGTTTTTGTTGTTGTTTTTTTACACAAAACCTTCTTTTTGATTGTGGTATGAAGCCTAAATATAAATCTGTTAATGAGTCTCAGCTTTAGTGCGGCGGATTTGAAGGTTTTTACCGGTCCTGTGGACGGAGACGGGCGAGGTGTCGACACTGATGGTCATGGCTCTCTCCTTCTGCTTGAAGAACTCTCGAGGGTTTTCTGACCGCTGAGCGATGATGGCCTTTGCCTCCTGAGAACACACACAGCAGTTCATCGGTGATTGAAAGCGGATTACGATGGTTTGATTTTTAGCAATAGG
This sequence comes from Mullus surmuletus, assembly GCA_903171835.1. Taxonomy (NCBI): domain Eukaryota; kingdom Metazoa; phylum Chordata; class Actinopteri; order Syngnathiformes; family Mullidae; genus Mullus; species Mullus surmuletus. The sequence goes on from CAESWR010000780.1 coordinate 583,352, forward strand.
AAAAGCCACTGCTGATCTAAGCCTTTTGTATTCATATCTTTAAGGACAAAGTGCTCCTCTTTGGCATGTGGACATTGCAGATTTTGGTTTACATGCCAATAAGTACAAGTGTATTTTGCCTGAAGATGACAAGTTTCTTTGGAACAAGCTGTTTTTTGTTAAAATAGGAGATTGTCTTCCAGTGTTTCTGACTTTTGTAACTTGGTTTCACCCAGAAGCCCTGTGTTGTTTATTTGATTTCATCTCCTTCTTCCTAGAGTAGTTTGTTCTTTATCCCTTTGATGATATTTCAAACACACCTCCACCTCAGAATCTTTCTTTTCCAGGCTGAGATCCTCGAGGCTCGCCTCTGCTGCCTGCAGACGAGAAAAAAAAAAGAGATTAGGACACTTGAGAGAAGAGAGATAAAAGCCAGAGCTACAGAGCCGCGATTTAAGGAAGCATATTTTTGTCTTGAAAGAAGATAATCTTTTGGATTAACTAATGAAAATAATTGCTGGACTGTATAATTCTAAAAAAGAAAAGCTGAAAAAAGTCGTATTTGAAGCAGACTCCTTCCTGTCCAAGTCTCTTCAGGAATATGTTCCAATTGCTGCTTTTGAGTGAACTTGAAACAAGAGGCGAGTTAAATATGCACAGAAGATAAGCTGCAAAATCACAGCTGTGTTGCGATGCAGCAGGCAGCTGATTACAAGATCGGCCGATGGTTTTATATCTGTTAGCAACAATAAACCACACATGCTCACGGGCCAAAATTTAGACTGACTGCCAGGTTTTAAATGGCAGAATTATTGTAAAGCACACACGCGGCGCATAATCAGACTCTTCAAAAACAAAACCGACTGTCAAACTAATTGCTTCATTTTTGTGTCACAGCGTGACGGTGGCACAGAAAGCAGCAGTATGCAAATGGATTCTTCATTGCATTTTAGTAAGAGACGTAATGCTCTAATGGGCGGAAACAAATTCACATATTGCTCCAAAAATAGGCAATATTAAGAACAGAGGAAGCAGCGTTTAAAAATATGTTTAAATTTTCATTTTTAGAGATATTAAACATACTCCAAGGAGTATTTGTACTGCTTTAATACAGCTATAGGCCTATATATTGAATTGAATTGAATCAGTACACAGACATGATCAAATTGGAAACTAAGGTTCATAGACATTAGGAGTGTCCCGATACAACTTTTTCACTTCCGATACGACACCAAAATTGCAGCCTTGAGTATTGGCCGATGGCCGATTGGCCTATTTTGTAGTATGGAATGTTAGAAAAGGCTTGATCAAGTGATATTACTCAAACAGAGAACAGTAGTCAGTGACAGAAGGTATGAGAAAAACTGACCCATTCATTATTAACCAATGGGTCAGAGTGCTTATATCGGAGATTTTAGATGCAGGTCGATATCATTCGATACTTGTTTTTATCAATATTGGGACACCCCTAATAGACATCGTTCATAATCCCTCAAATTCCCCCACAATGCACTACAAGGAGACCTCGCTGATGTCCTTGATGTGCTATTTTGCTTAGTGAGCGATCGAGACTATTACTGTCTCAATCTGAGCCATAATCACTGAGACACTTACTATGGTGGTCTGGCTCTGCAATCTTTCTTTGGCCTCTTCCTCCTCCTGCAACTTCTTCCTGTTCACACACACACACACACACACATGCAAAGATTAGATTTAATGCCTGAAAAAAAATGACTGAACTGTTCGGGGGTCAAGTTCCTCACCTGTGTTCTTCGATCTCCCTCTCGCGCTCGCGGTACCTTTTCTCCCGGTTCTCCTGCTCTTTCCTCTCCAGTTCCATCCGCTCCTCCTCGAAACGCTGTCGCTCTTCAGCCACCTTCTTCTTCTCCTCCTCCTTCCTCAACTCCTCCTCGCGCTGGGCAGCACATTGAGACGAACGAGACGTTAACCAACCTTAAATGTTGCGACTCAAACCTTAAAATAGTTGTCAAAACAGCTGACATTTGAGAAGTAAAAATATAAGTTAAATAATGACGCGTCCACCAAATTATCAGCATTTGCCCCGTTTGTGAGGATGTGAAGGGTCATTGTAAAGGACACCCTGCAGCTCCATGAAACACGCTGTCATTCTGCATTTTCTATGAATGTGCCCATGGCAACACCGCTGAAGGAAATAAACAGCATTTGACTTTGGTCCTTATTCCACCCTTCTCCAAACCTAACCGTGTGTGTTCAGAACTCTTCCAGTTTAAACTGCTGTTGAGAACATTCTGGTGAAGGTTACTCACAATGTTTAGCGAATGTATGAACAACAGAAACAAGCCCCTTTCCACTCTTGTTCCAGCAGCTCATCCTGTGTGTGTGCAGTTTGTTTAGGCTCTGGAGTTACAAATTGTGGTATCTCAACTAGTATGGCGCTGACGTGTGTGTGTGTGTGTGTGTGTCTGCTGTAAACACTAATGGTCCTTTGAGTGAAGCAGGGGAGTTAAACTGCAGACAGGGGTGGTGGAAATGACTCCATTAAAACCAGAGAAATATCTTCCACTCAACCCCTCCTTCTATTTCCATGTAAAACCCACCTTGG
>CAESWR010000780.1:594000-630872 GCA_903171835.1 Mullus surmuletus
TGGTGTTAGTGTGCATGTGTGTATGTGTGTGTGCGTGGCGGGGATTACCAGTCCGTCCAGATGACCTCATGCTGTTTCAGCCTGAAGCTTTAGTCTGGTCTCTGTCTGACTTTCTGCTGACCTCATCTCCACTCCCTCCTCCCCATCTCTTTCTGCAGAGTCACGCTCTGCCTCCCAAAAACCTCTCCCTAAATCTTCCCGTCCCTGTTCCTCTCTTAACTTCCAATGAAATCTCCTCATCTCCCATGCACTCATTGCTCTCTACTTAGCTTTCTCCACCCAGGACTCTACTGACTTGTTGAAGATGTCCAAACTCCCCAAAACAAAGTGCATTAAGGTATTTTCACTTATTCAGCATTGCAGCACAAAAAGAAACATCTTATTTTTACAACTATTGGGAAGTATTCCAAGCAAAATGACCACCTGCAGTGTGATGAAGGTGTGTTATAGTGTCGTACTGTGCTTAGAGCATCAGCCTCGGCTCATCTGCACATAGAACACACACACAAATAAGCCGTACAATGAAAACCAGATCACACAATATCTGGAAATTGGACCGTGAAACATCACACAACGCTGACTACTAGAGCTAGAATGAATAGAAAAGCTGATTCCTGGTGGCAGGTGAGGGCAGGATTACAGCAGAAATGGTAATGACAGAAATAAAATGTCAGGGAGATTAAAAAAACCAAAACAAAAAAGAAAATAGGGTTTAAAAGGACAGGAGAAGAAGGGAGGGAGGAGAGAGGAAGAGAGGAAGCATTTAAGATAGAGTGATAGAGAGCGAGCAGCGGTACTCTATAAATAATTCTCTTTAAAGCAGACAGCTGTTTATTATTCATATGAAGCCCTCATGACCTAGAAACGGCTCCGTGAGTGAGCACAGCTGAACATGTGAGAGGAGGAAGAAAGACGTGAGAGGAGAGGAAGAAAGAGTGGAGGATAGGAGAGCGTAAAACAGGACACAGCGAATGAAGGCGGCGCGGAAAAGACTGAAGGGGATTGTCACAAGTGCCGAGCAAAGAGACAGACGCAGGGAGATAAAGGGGTGGAGGCCAAAGCTAATGGGACAAATGAGAGACTGACTGGGGGGGTGAGCGGAGAGACGGAGAGAAATCAGGGAAGCAGATGAGATGAATCGTGGGAGATTGAAAAGGACTCATCAATCAGCTCCTGCGAAGTTCAATTCCGGATGTCAATGGAGCTTTTCTAAAGGTCAACAACGTCAAGGATGAAATATTTGTACAAAATCACACAGGTGTCCTGGGGACGTTTCATTTTCTCAAATTCAATGTTGCTATTAATCATTGACCCATTTGAGGCTCTAATACTAATGATAATAATCAAATCCTCCTAAAAGAGCATTTTATGTCAATTATTTGACTTTTTGTAATTTTTTTCAATCAAAATCCCTCCCATTAATTAATATTTGATATATATATTTCGGGCTGAAGTTGATTTCACTGAAGTGAAAAAAAAAACATAATATTTTTACAGCAGTTTTTAGGGAGGGGACCTTTTTCATCCTGAGGGACGATTGAGAAAATTCCGATTTCTTTTCACACACCATCAACACAATCCAGGAGAATGGAAATGGCTTGTGATTTCCATACTGTGATCTTCGTCACAACAACACTTTCACAGAATTTCCAAAATGCAAAGCAGAGAGAAGGATAAACGCAGACAATGCAGAGATTGCGGAGTCAGGATGTCCCTGTTCTCGCCGCTTTCAACCTTCTCTCCGGCGGCGAACGTCAGCGGGCAGCTAACGACGCGCTGCATGCAAATAGAACGACTCTGGAGGGGACAGCTCACACANNNNCCCCCCCCCCCCCCCCCCGTTGGGTCCGTTCACTGCAACAGACCCTACATCAGGCTACAATGCCGGAGCCACTGCCAGCCCTGTTAGTTTCCAAAGGACGTTGTTTGAGAGAGGAGACAAATGAACATCTTTGGGGCGATATGTATGTATTAAAAAAGCCAATATATCGTCCATGTGTGTGCCCACGCTGCCTTTGATGTGCAGAAGAATCACTCCGGTGCTTTGAACTGGAGGCGGCACAACAGCCCTCCTCGCTAATCTGCTCTTTACTGTGGGAGGCTATAAGTGTACACTAACTGTACTTAGCGAGCCAGCAGCAGCCCCGGTCATTCCTGCTGCTGATCATTTCACCCGCCTTGTTTGCGGGGGCGCAGCAAAGTATGAATTCATTTGCAAAGAGTTCAGAATCGAGCGCGGGACAGATCACCGTTTAATGACTAAGATGCAGAAAAACTGGCTTTGTATCTTCAAACAGGAACTCAGAATTTATTTTTTATACACTTTTATTTTCTGCCCTGTCACCCTTCTTCTACCCTCCCTCACGCACAAACAATAGAAATGTCTTCACTTGACGGTGATGCGGAACACTCCCACGTGAAGTACTCTTGATCTTTCCATCGCTCGACACTTACAGCAGCAGCGATGTCAACAGAGGCAAGCTGACAGTGAAGCTGCTACCAAGGATGATCGGTAGTTGAAAAAAAATGTGTGGTCTATATAAAAATACCAAAAAAGAAGATGCAAATTCCATGTAAAAATACGAAGGTAGCGGCACATTTAGAAGTAGTTCCTTTGTTGTGTCCTTTGTTTTGTACAGAATCTGAAAATGGAGCTACTTCGCTTTAATCTGTTTTTGTTTCTGTTATATTATCCACCGCCTGCACGTAGGATCAGCTGTGCTTAAAAAAAAAAAAAGGAAAGAGGTTGCCAAGATAAACCACCCCACGGGGAGCGCAACCATGGTAACCAGGCAGCATCCCCCCATCGTTATCACGGCCACAGCACTTTGTGACCTGAGGGGAGCCGTGATGTAAAGATAGTGCTGGTCGAGAGCAGGAGGATGTAGGAGAGCTGAAGGGCGAAACATACACATACGCACACACCAGGTGAACAGGGAATGTGTGTGCGTGTTTGTGTGTGTGTGTGCGTGTGTGTAAATTCCTGCTGGACTCACTACACAACTTCAAAAGAATCCGCTGCCCTGATGTGCCGATTTTGTCTGCCTCCTCATTCAGTGAACAGCAGGAGTATAACCCTACATGGTGCTTTCACAATTTATAACAGGAAAAAAAAAATAAAAAGTCCACTGCGCTGAAAATGGCACTGCAAGATTAACTACAACAAATCACCGTGGGTTTGTTATGTTAGAGAGGGTGTCATACAACTTGCACCAGCTGCAAAATGTAGCTGAAACATCCTCTTGTTTAATTGATGATATGCATATATTAAAGGCAAAAACAGATTGTATGAACTTAAGCGTTAAAATATGGGATCTTTAAATAATCTCTAAATACAAAAAAATCTATGGCCTTTTGGGAACACGGTGCGAAATACACAAAGCCGTTGTTTTCAGAGTTTACGAACAGGATCACGCCTCTGCTTCGCATGGCATTACACCTGCGCAAATGGTTCAGTGAGTTTGTGGAAAGATTGAATCAGTTTTGCATTCTGCATCTCTGAGCATGTAGAAACTGCCTGCGTTGCATGGCAACCCCGATGAAAATTGACCTATTTTATTAGTTTGCAATATTCCAATTCGGGAAGTATTGAAAGTACAGCAAGACAGAGAAAAGGCAACATCACCACCGAGGTAGATGTTCGTTTCCCTCAGGGCTGGAAACCTGACGGTGAAATACTGAAAATGTCGGCATTTCGGGCCGTTTGGACAGTCGTCACCAGTCGGCTGATGTTACGAGTCGTGCCAGAAAGCCCTCTGCTGCTCCGAGGAGCTGTCAGCCTCCCGACCGGCACAGCTGAAGGCGAAACACAAGAGAGGAGCCGACTGCCGGGGCTCATTTACAGGAAGAAAATAGCAGTTGACGTCCAGTCAGCACTCAACTATGAGGAGACTTGAGCCAGAGATGTTAACAGAGTGAATGAGAGCGGGAAGAAAGCAGTGAGCGCATCATGAGGTCACTGCTCATTATCGATCCAATAATCTCGTTTGCATTTCTTTAACTTATGTCTTCCATGCCAGTAATTCAGAGCGAGTTTAAACGTAAACTGTTCAGGTGACCACACAATAAATCTCAGCATTAAATACAGCAATTGTGCCAAATCAAAGAGGAACATAAATCGTTCTTACAGAAAAGTTGCTTTAGTGCATTGGTGTTTTTTTTATTTTTATTTTATTTGTCCAACTTAAAAGAGACATAGAGTTTATTACTCTACCAAAAAATCCAATATTTTCCCTGGAGTTTTGGGTGCTTTAATGGTAAAGAATGTGTGGTTAGAGAGCCATGCAGGGACTGTAAATACTGAAGACAGAAAGCAAAGACAGAGAGCATTGTGGGACGGGACAGAGAGAACTGCAGGATGATTAAGTACGCTGGAAATGACTGTTATTCCTGTGGTTGAATAACATAGCATGAGTTATTGAGCACAAAAACCTACTTGGTGACTTAATGCGAAAGAAATGAGACGGACAGACTCGAGAATTATGGGCAGCGTTTCAGTGGGAGTGACGGATCAGCGAACAGCCATGACTCCTCCGGAAGAAATGATTGGATGGGTAAAACATGAGGGTTAGTGGTGTGAAAGGCAGAGACGGGGAAATAGGACAAACACTGTGTGGCCAAGGTTGTAACAGTCAAACTAATCTAACATCAAACACCAGAGAAGTAGACTGGGACATTTTAATTTGCTTTCGGATGTTTTAGTCACATTCTCTGCCATGCTTCATTATTCTACTTCCTCAAGATAGCCTTGTGTTTCAACTTTACTGGGGTCTTGGACAAAACAATTTAAACATGGCAGGATTTTCCGCTTTCTCTACCGACTAATAACAAGAGTCTGGTAAAAGTAACATAATTATTGAATTCCACTTTGAGACCAGTTACATTAAAAAAAAAAGCACATAATTCAAGACATCATGGTTGATGCTGTTTGTGTGACAGAAACTTCAAGAGAAAGAGGTTTTTACTGGTTCTTTTGTCTCTTTGAAGTAGATCAGATGGGCCATTCAATTTCCTGGCAAGTGTATCAACATAAAGCTTCAAACAGATATACGAGAAATATGTTGTAGCCAAAATGTTTACCTTTAAAAAGTATTTGTATTACATGAGCAACTGCACGTATGCATGCAGAAATGCCCTTGCAGTAGTCACATATCAAACATCATCAAAGGTTTGTTAGACTTTTATGCCAGAATCGTGCCTCATAACAAGGCAGAGAGAACATTTAAACAAACCTACGTCCTACTCTGAAAGCAGATGTTGAGTGGATGCTTCAGTAAGTTTCCCGTAGGCACATATTATTATGTATTATCTGTGGAATTTCATCGCCTCCAGTTGTAGCTATCCACATGTGTTTCACATTACAGTAGGCTGAAAAACTATTTCCCATCAAATATTATATTCGCATATATATAAGAGTAAACACACCAGCATGCTTGATGTCATAGAATGAAAGCAAAGCAGGCTTTCTGCAAACCTTCTGAACCAGGAAATATGAGCCATACTGCACTGTTCCCCCCACACCCGTCCTTCACTTTAACCTACAGCGTCACCTCTGCTGCAGATGTCCCCATATAGCGTCCCTCCGTGCTAATAATGATCTCACCAGATGGGAAGTGCACTTATCTTGCCAAACCAGTAGCTGCTTGAGGCAGGCAAATTGCTGAGGAAGATTTTCCATCAATTTGGTGAGCAAACCAGCACACTTACTGCTCGCCTAAATGTCTGCCTTCGCGTTTGGCAGTGGTTTGCCTGCAGTGGTGAGACCGAGAACAGGCTGATCTGCATTTAATCTTTTAAAAGTAATTCAGTCCCGATCATCAGTTGTTGTGCTTAAAAAAAACGTAAGATAAACTGAGCAAAGTGGCCTACAATGATGCCCCCTGAAAACACTTTTCTTCTGCAAAACTGAAGCCGAAACTCTCCGTTAACTGTCGGTGCATGGACATTTTCATTTGGAAGTGAAAATATTTGGCAGCCCCACATAAACTGAAATGAAACCAACCGAACCAGAAACAGAAGTTAGATGTAACTTGAATAAAGGGACACTGCAAGGAAGGGAACATTTTTTCTGGTCCCTAAACAATAGGTTTCATTTCGCTTTTTGGGCCCCAGGCTGAAAACATTATCAGCTTTCATGAAATTATCCTACTTTAAATCAAGAGACTGAATATAACTGGAGGAATATCAAACATAACAAAGGCATGAGGAGCAGGACTCTTTATAGTTAATTAGTACAACCTGTCCTGAAAATAAGATTTTAGTGGCTCACACACTGATCTTCATGTGCAGATTGCTTCATAATGCTAATCGTAATACTTTACAGTATATGAGAATGCTTGCTTGCCACAGTTGCTATCATTTTTTCTTTTAAAGTTACAGGTTTGAAGCTGTTTTCTTTTCAGATTATGCCTTTAAATGGTTTAACTTGTACCCTATTTACCTGCAGTACAAGAAATGACACAGAACTATCAAAAGCTTTGAAAGTTGCAATGAATTAGTGGATAACTGGAATGTTAATCTAATTATTCTGCCTATCAAGCTTGAGATATTTATTATTGGTGAACATCATAATAGTTCCTTCCTGAAGGGGAAAGAGGAAACTTGAAGGTCTTCCCTGACTTTGCTTCAAGATAATAACCCTTAAACTTGTTTTGGATTGGATTACCAGATTTACTTTTATGTCTATGAAATGTTTGAATGGTTTTATTTTAGAGGCCCACATTGGTTTTCTTTCCGCTGGAGTGCTCTGCAATATGAAACCACAGGGGTCTTCATTTTGGATTTGCTGAACAGCTCATGAATGTCTATGCCTGACAGATCTTTACATCCAAAGAGAGGTCTTGAATATTTATCCGTCAAAGAGGTCTCATGTTCCACAAGGCCACAGCATTGGGGATCTTGATAATATATTCCGTTGCAAACTTGTTTGAAATCTAATTAGTCAAGATCTGACCTTTGCTGACATCTCTGACTGATAAAGTTGGAGACAGTACATTTCTTTGACCACTAGTTTCTTGTCTACAATGTATCAATGTCAGATAATGTCAAATCTTCATCTACAAAAGAGAGAACAAGATTGTTGGCTGTACAGATTTGTCTCAGCAGATGTTTTGTTAATCCAAAACAAAACAGAGGTCATCAAGCGGTGTCTTTGTGGAGAACTGCAGGATGACGACGGCTCAAACAGCCTGAGTTGTGGCCCAGAGTCAGTCAGAGTGACTTAGTCCACAGGATGGGATTTGATTAATGTTCTGAGCCCTCAGGACACATCACCAAGCCTTCCAGTGTTCTCGCAAACTCATCCTAATCAGCTCTCCAGGGACGAGGGTTTAGGACGGTGTGTGTGTCATCTCTCAGGACTCGGGCCCAGCACTGAGTCAGTGAGCGAGACAGCAGTGACAGACTTTACACACAGCAAACACACACACACACGCATATTGGGTTAGTGATTACGGCACGGCATTGTTTCCCGGCTCAAGTGAACATTCAGTATTCACCCTCCCTCGCTCTTCTGATTCCGTCCTCCACAATGAAAAAGACAAAAGTGCCTCGGGGAGAAGCACAGACACCAGTCCATCATTCCAGAAATAGCCAAAATGGGCGATTTGAAATCCTCCATTTCGGACTGCAGCCAGAAGTTGAGCAAGAAAACTGTCTCTTTACATGCAGCGCAGGGAGGAATTCAATACGTGTTCAATATGTGTCGCAATCTAACAGCAGCCGGGTGCTAAAAAAAAGGCTCAAGGCAAAGTAAAGGCTGTTCATTGCAACTTAATCAAAAGCTGAGTTAATGATGTGCAGGAAACAAACAATAAGACTTTTTGTAACGGTATCATATGGGATGCAAGTGTAAATTCAGTGTGTGTTTTTTGTTGTGATGTTATCATGTGGCACTGGCAGGTCATTCCTGTCGCGACTCTCAGGGAGGCCGCAGCAGCTTTCACAGCCTCTCTTTGTGTGCTGCTCTGGCGCACAATGGACTTCCTGTGGCTGCAGAGCCGCCATCGCTCTCCTCTGCACCAATCGGATCTGAGCGCTGACCAACACGGCGTCCAGCACAATGTTGGGCAGTTGCCATGTGAGCGGCGGACGAGTGTAAACAGCAGAGAAAACAGAGAATGTTTGGACGGGCGAGGGGATGTTTAACTGGGAGCCGATGGTTTAAAGAGATAGACAAGACTTCGGAACACAAACCTTTCCTTTTCAAAGACGTTTTTCTGGGGAACTGACAAATGAGCCTGAAATGAGTTGTTTTGCCTTCGTCTTCCTGCTTTACATCAGCCATTGTATCAATTGTTTACACTACACGTCAAACACGTTATATTGGAAATGCTACACATTTGAGGGTTTTTCATTTTTTCTCTTTTCCAAACACTTCTTTTGTCCCCTGATGTCACAGCTGATACTGAAAGCTGCAAAGAACAACTGAGATTCCGACTGTGCTAATGACTCCTGACCCTGTGCACCGCTGCGCCGAAATGCCAAATATCATTCCTGACATTCCTGCTGAGCTTCCTGATCAGTAAATGTCTCTCAGACCTCCCACCTCTTCCCGTGACATCACACCTCATTGTCAATAATCAGGATTTATAATAAAATGTCCTCTATTTTCAACTAGCACTCTGCGTCTGGTGACATAACCCGCATTACTTTCAATAGAGAGGAAATGTACAATTGTATAGTTGCCGCTGCTTTTTGTTTGTTGTAATTATTATTGTGTGAAACCCTGCTATGTTCCAGTTCAATGACTGATTATCGTTTTCCTTCCACTTTCCTGTTGTGCATGAAAGAACTTGGTTTATGTTGTTTAGCGCTATTCAGGTCATTTACTCAGCAGCAGCTACTGTTGGTTTGCACGGCTGCCAGAAACCTTTCTGGGAGGACGAAGCCCACAAAAGGGCCGAAACCAACGACGTGATACACTCTCCAACTATCTGCGGCACTCGGCATCTCAGCCCTGCTCTTTTCTCTCTCTTGACGTGTAGCTCTTTCAGGAAACAAAGTGCAGGAAACAGGAACAGTGTAACAGCTGGCTGGCATCCATGTTGGGCAACAAGTGGCACTTGGCACAGATTTAGGTCATATTTATCAGAATATTCAGTACACTTTATCTTTACAACAACAATTTAATTTAGTTTATCTGATAGTGTTGTTTTTCTGTGTTTCATCACCTCCTTTCTGTGTTCATTCAGCCAGGCTGTCTTGGCTGTATATAGTCACTTCGAACAGAGATGTCTGTGTCACACAGGCTGGACTTAAAACAAAACCAGAGAATTTCAAAGTACTCCACACACACAGAGACCCCTTGTGAGCTCTGATCCAATAGTGTCTGTTGGTGGGTCGGCGCGGGCTGTCAGCCAGCCAGGCTTTTCATCCTCCCTCCTTCCCTCTAATACGATGTCTCTCTTATTTCACCAACACACTCCATTTCCTGCGTCTCTACATTATCCCCTCCCATCTCTCTCTTCATCTAATTTCCGGTGAGTGCAAGGACATATGGCGACGTGCCAAAGTGACCCACACATCACAAACACACATATGTAACCGAGCAAAAATACACACACAACCCACCCATGCAAAAGTAGGCCAGATGACATGTAACGCAACATATTCACACAATCAATCCAAGCAGGAGGGAAAATTAAAATACATTTGAGTCAACCTATTTAACCCAGTAATGTTACCCAGATCAAACTGGAGCAAGAGGCTGGAAAATGACATTTAGAACATCTGATCCCCCCAGAGTTCCCCACTAAAATGGATTACTTGGTCGACGGGATGAACTACTGAAATCATGATTATATCATGTGATGCAAAGAGACCCCCGGTGAAATGCTATTTATAGAAATAGGGGTACCAGAGCTATATTACTTTGTACTCCACATTTCCCTTCAATTTATTTTATTCATCAATTTTGAGCTGCATCTGACAATATCAAACTTTTAGGGTAGCTACTGGTGAATAATTTCTTAATATTCAAGATATCAACATGACTTGTGACGTGTATAGGCACAGCATCAGGAATCAAGAATAAGGATTATCCTATTACAAAGGAGATCATATATTCCACAAATGTCTTTTCTGGTTATACTGTATATCCACATGACAAGTCCACCGACTCTTTGCTGTTTATTCCGTGTGATGGATCCACTTGTTGTAGTTATGACACGGCCATGATGTTTGTTTATTAAGAAGGGATCCTTATTCAGAGTGCAGCTCTCTGCCTGCTCCCTTCCTCTGTAAAAAACACCCAGAGAGATGATGTCATGCTCCGGGGAGCAATTTTGCAACACGCACATGCATACCAGGGATTTGCACTCACTAACACATGATATCGCCATCTACTGTAGACGTGATCTCAACCCTGAGCGAAAAGAGCTGACATCGACCACAAACCTCCCTGCAGATTAGTTGTCTACTGTACTTTTTCTGTAGACCTTTGTTGGCCACTTGTCAAATCCTGAAGGTGTATTACTTTTCCTTGTGTACGGGGACAAAAGGCAAGGCCTCATAACCTTCGTAAATCATTACTGAAGGTGAATGTAAGTCAATGTTATGTCCTCAGAGGGGGTCAAAACACAACTGTGAAGCCATTTTGCAAATGGTTGGTCCTGACCAAAGCGTATTACGTTTCAGGTTAGAACTGGTTTAGGATTGTGGAGTGAGAGGCTGAGTGCCTGGTTGTTAGGCTAGCAAAAGGGTAAGGGGCGAAGGAATGCATGATGTCAGTGAACGTCCTCACTGAGATAGTGTTGTATTTGCGAGTGTGTATATGTGTGTGCGCAAATTCCAGCTCGACTGTTTGATTTGTGAGATTTGTCCTATTTGCCAGGATGAAAAGTCTGGTATCCTATGGGAAATCTTGCACAGAGAGTGATGAATGGAAATTTAAGAGCCAACACATTAACTGTCTAACTTCTAACTTTCTAAATGTGAGTCAGTGAGTGCTGTGCATATAAAGAAAACCCTGGTAGGGGCAAAGAAAACCTTAACCTTGAATGTATTTGTAGCCCAAGCCATCAAATCTCATTTCATGAAATTGCTTTTGAAATTCCAAAAGCTTCCATTGGACAGGGGAAACTGTATGGACAACAGGAAGTTCAGCAGGTAAAATCCGGACCAGTAAAATCAAATTTCATGTAATCATAATATGTCAAGCTCCCAGTGACACATCACCGACGTAACTGTATAGTACATGAACTTCCAAATCTCAGCCTGTAATACTGCCGATGAAAGTGTTTTTCTAAATATAAACCACAAGCAGCTTGACTGCAATGAGACAGTGTTGCTGTTGTGTAAGTGGTTTAGAAATGACTGGCAGCATCTGTCTAAAGTGGATCTACATGTGTGTGTCTGGAGAATGAACACTGCATGAGTGCATGGATGACGATGTGTGTGAGGGGAGGTAGCCACATATAGAAAAAGCAGGGGTGGCATAAATCTGTTGTCTGTTGTTTTGTTTTTCTGGATTGGTTGATATTCTTTCCTGTGTTGTAACACCTTTTATCTATTTTAGCCATTCTTGATGCTGTCAGTCACTTTGCTCTACATATCCTCAAACAAGTACTATATACAAAATAATGGTGAAGTGGTTGAAGCAACAGTCCAAGGAATTTCAATCAGGAGACAGTGGTTTTGTATTGATGCTGTAGTAAAACCTTTGAATGTCCAGTTCCTCCAACAGCCACTGGGTGAACATCACAGATACTGGGAAGTGAATCAGTGTTTCTCTAAACTGCCGTGGCATCCATTTTAAAAGCTGCTCCTTAAAAAGGAGAGAAAAGTGATTGAGGGCCTTAAGTGGTTTCAGATTCATAAAATGCTTGACTTTTTTTTGAAAACCAGTCCATAAACGTCGCCTTCTGTCAGACTACAACAGAGAAGTGATAGCTACCTTGTAAGTAATCATGTCTCCTTCCCTGCCTCTGTGTCTTAGGCGGAGGTCTGAGCGCGAGTGAGCTGCGGTGGCCTGTCGTCTTGCTGGGATGTTATCCAGAGATGACGCACATGTTGAGGAGTTGTAATTAATGGCTGGGAGATGGAGGCACTCTGACATTCTGCCTGGTGGAGAGACAGTCAAACGCGCTGTCAAAGAGATGTCCGGGGCCACCTGCTTCACCCACTCTTCAATTACTGAGCTCGATGGGGGGGTTCATGTACCCCGCCCACAGGTAAGAGTCTTTGTCTGTGTCATATTCCACTTGCACGCAAAGGACGGCTTGGATTGAAAGCCATTAAAATCTATGACGACAACAGAGTTCACATCCATCGCCTGCAATAAAGGCTTTGAAGGCGATGATGAATAATGACGAGTTACAAACCCACAACCTTAAATGCATCAGAGCTGACTGGTGCGACTGGATGTTTTACCAGTGCCGTGTCTCTCCCAGAGGAACCATCTGTGGTTTTTTTATGTTATCTGGTTTCCTGGAGTTTGAATCATGACTGGTGCTGAGAAGGCACCCGCTTCTGCCCTTAAATAACAGCTGGAGGAGTCGTTATATGTAGATCAAACTGTGGCTTTAGAAGGCAACCCAGCCGTGAACCAAAAAAATGGTGCCAGCAGTGCAATGTTGGATTTACGTGAATGTTAAGAGTGGGACAGCTCTTGTAAACGTTGTCGCGTCACTTACATCAATATGCGAGTAGTAAGCGCATATATGATGGATGCAATTTCCATGGATTACAGTAGGGGTGTAAGAAAATATTGATACACCAAAATATCGGATATTTCACGACAGGATACAGTATGCATTTTATATTTCATCACCTGTTTGCTTGGTGACAGTGGTTTTGTGTTTATTTATGCCTCCAATCGCTAGTCTTCCATTCCTCTCCTCTCACTAGACAAAAAGATCTCGCCATGCCTCAGGTTTTGGGGGAAAATATTGCACAATATTGCCTTTCTTATAGTATCCCAATATATTGCTTTGCTAGATATCATATCACCACTCCAGTATAGGAATATGTATCGTATTCCCAGATTCTTGCCAATACACACCTCTAGATTACAGCATTTATTAAAACATATACAGTATAAGCCATGTCAAAAGCTGTCAAAGCTAACCTGTGATGCAAACAATTATGTTCTCCCATCTAAATTATCTTTACACTAGACAACATTTAAATAAAAAAGAAAAGAAAGATCTGAAGGCTATGACGGTTGCATCCAACCATTACCATGCATGCTGAACCTATTATGGAAGCTTTCCCCAGGCATTCACTCATAAAAAAAAAAATGACAGGAAAGGATCATCCTCTTGCTCAGGATGATCCAGGCTTGAAATAGATGCAGGCTGCGGCGAGCACCATCCCGGCTGCCTGGTGATGATGGAGGTTGGAGAGGCTGTTTCAATATTTAGCGTCATATGAAAGTGAAGAGGAAGCTAAAAATGGTGCTTCTGCGCGGAACTTGGACATATTTTATGTTACGTAAGAGTCATATTTCTCTGGTTGAAAGCCTGACAGAGTTTGATATGAAACACGCTGTAGCTGAGTGTAAAAGTCTGCATGAGATGGAAGGAAAGAGGGCAGAGGATGTAAAAACATCTAGTCAAACAGAAGGTTTACAGCCAGATACAGACCCACCTGCTGGTTTCTGGAACAAGCTTGTTCTACATGAGAATATTCACAGGAGCATTTTGCTGACAAACACTCATTACCATCTCTTTTTCCATTTTTTCCTTCCCTTACACACTAATTATTCTAATTCACTAATTTAACTTTTAAGTAGATGGTTTGGTTCATGACTTAAGTGGGCGTCTAACAAACTTTGCACATACTTTCCGTTCATTTTGTCTCTGCCTCAGTTGGAACAAGACCAATTTGTAGTCGTAATGGTTTAAAAAAACAAAAACAAAGTTGGCTAAAATGTCTGTTTCACTCCTGTTAGACAACAAAGGTTCGGAATTATTCAGGCTGAACTTTCTGGCTCCGTGTGAACCTTTTTCTCTCTTAGTCAGACTCAGCTGCAGTCCGGCCTCAATGACGCCAGCAGGCGGAGGAATGAAAAGGGCCTGTGAGTGTTCCTGCACTGTTACAGTTAGGTTGGAGTCCATTTGCACAGCGGACTGGACACAAAGGCAAAGGGACCCCTGCGGTCGACACTTTCAGGCGGAGTTAAAAGCTTTTGTCAAAGTGGAGTAAAGGTAGATCAAAATGCGGCACTCGTATTTTAAACTACTTCCTCATTCGTCATTGCACCTGTGTTCATTCTTTTCCCTTAACTTTCTCCTTTTAATCCCATTCTTTTGTAGCTATCCTCACCCTGTCATCTCTTATTCTCTAATCCCAAACAGTAATCTCCCATAAAAAAATTCAAAAAGATTGGAAAAGGTACTTTGCAAGTGACAAGGTACAAGTGACAAGATTATCCACATCAGCAGCCTTAAAATCTTCAGTCAATAATTACTGCCCCTTGTATAACATTGAGCCTAAGCGGTATATCTTTGATAATTACATTTTTTTAATTGAAGTTTAAGTAATTGAATGTTCCTTTGGCTTTATGTTAACTCTGACTTTTTGACTCGTGTTCCAGAAGCCGATCTGTTGCTGTTCCCGTCTTCCTCTTTAAACAGTTGAAATCAGCACATATTAAATCAGCACTGCCATTGCTTTCATCAAGCCTTCATCCACTCCCAGCCTCCTCCTCCTCCTCCTCCTCCTCGACCGCCATGTTCTGCTGCTGAGTGCAGGTTATCGATTGCATCTGTCAATATAAGCCTGCCTTTCAACTCGGTTAACTTTGTTTATGGCTCGACTTAAATGCCTGCTGCTGCGGCTACACAGAGGAGAAAAACAACAGAGGACACCTGTGTCCCCTTGTTTAATATATTATGCTTTTAAGATGGAAAATGCATGTTTTAAAGTCTAAAAATAAAAGAATTGCAGATGATCTATACTCCTAACACTTTCCTAATACCCTCAGATTTTCTTTTTTTTTATTGTTACATTGATCCTTTCTAAAGAATCACTTTAAGTTTTTAATCTTAAGTAATGAGTTGAAATATAATTAAAAGACGATTAAATGAAATAATAACTGTCTGTACTGTACTATTACTTTGAAATGTTGGGTTGATTGGTTTTCCCATATTGGTCCAATGCCTCCAGTTTTCTTTCTCTCCTTCATCCATCTGGTCCATCTTATAAAACACGTGTCCCAGTGTTCCCAGCAGGGCAGCAGAGTGGACCTTTAAGTACCAGCTCCTTACAGAGATAACAGACACCCCCACTGTTCCCAAAGCTACTAAATCCGAAAATGTGTTCCTTGGTCGATACTAGTCAACAGGGTTGCAGTTCAATAACCCAGCACCAGCCGTAACAATTCAGGTGGCCAATGAGTTGATGTCAAAGAGCAGAGAGCAGCAGGTAAACTGACCGTGGGCAGAATACAGCAAAGAACTGTCTACAACTTTGGCTAAAGTGAGAAGAGTGGAAAATGTCAAAGTCTCAACTATGGCTCATATTTGACTCACCGAACCTCTCCGCATGTGGCAGCAACCATCACATCAATGCACAGACCAAGCAGTTTCCTTCAAACATCAGGTAGTAAAGATGTTGAAGGGGAGAGTGGAAAATCAACTTCACTTGAGATACAAAGGGTTCAATTTATTCACCCAAAATCTAAACATGAACACTGTTTAAGTAATGGAAATTCATGAGGGCAGAGTCAGTCTCCAGACAGTAGAGTCTAAAAGCAATTTGGTGTATAGATTCAGGATTTTCTCGTTTGCAGAGAAAGCAATCACCACAACATATTGCTATAATATCATAACACTTCATGAAGACCTCAGGATCGGCATGCCCACACATTCCAAAAACAATACCACACCCTCAGCTTTCAAGACAACTTCAAAGACCTCAGAGATTGAATCTTCTCCTGTGAGAGCGATAAAGCTCAGCTCGCACACAGGAAGGTCGTACGCTCACATCTGTCCTGTCAATGATTATGTGTGTTGTGGAGCAAAAACATATAAGGTTCTTACCTGATAACATCAGATGGCAGAAGTGGCATGGAGGAAGCATGAAAGAGAGGAGAAAGATGTGTTAGTTTATTTTATCCAAAACATTGAAATAACATTTTACCGTACTTAACAACCCAAAATAATATGTTTTAATCACAATGATGGGAGTGATGATCTACAGTTTAAATCACACAACCACAGAAAGGGTAATGACTGAAAGATTGTGCAGCTCAACTTTTACATAAACTATTGTAACCTGCTCATTTAAGATTTATATTTTGCAACCATGAGATCAGTAATCCAATTTTTACCGTCTCCTCTGATTTAGTGCTGTAATATGCAGCTTCCTGACAATTTGTTTGCTCTGATGTGAAACTTCTAAATTGTTTCCTCAATTACATTGGGAGACATAATTGCTGCCTGGATCATGTTCACAAGCAACATATCACATGAATGAGCATTTATGGCTGCCACTGAGGGACACTGTCCTCCCAAGCTGAGTGACGGGGTTCAGATGTAAATGCAAGCGTCCTCTAGTGGCACAAAGAATTAAATCACAAGTCAGCTAATGTGGGAGTCAGTGTGTTGAGGGTAAAAAAAACAACTGCCCAATGAGATATGAAAGCTCATTTTCCTGAACATTAATCATTATTGCAACCATGGTGATAAAGGCAATCCGGCCTGAAAAAAGTATTAACTTTGATTAAACCAAACAACGGTCGTTTTAATGTTTAATGCAACCTTTAGCTCTTTTGTAATGCTGGAATGTGAACACACCAGTCATGTGCTACAGGAAATACTTGGAATTCATAAAACTCAATGATGAGAAGAACACATTCTTCATCAACTCATCGGGGGGAAAGATGTAGGTGTGACTGGTAGGAAAGAAGTGATTTGCAGCACTAAGCAAATTGCTCTACAGATTATTTTTTCTCTCACTCAGAAAGTCTCATGCAACATTTTTGATTCTCTCCATGGATATTTGGTCCTGAGTATCTGTAAAATCAGGACTTATTAGTAAACTCAAATTACACAGAACAGAAGTTCTCTCACAGGTTCACAGGGGTTTGACCCTCTGACCCTCTGAAAAATGATTCTAAACTATCAAACAGAATGTTTGGATACTTATCATGGGATGACTGCTCCACAAAGAAAACCAAATGTGGACGGTCCCTACAAAACCATTCAAACACAGTGCATCTGTCACTACTGCAGTACTTTGTCTTCAACATGTCATCCAAGAGGATCAACATGCCCAATCTCGCAACTGTCCTTCATGAACAGTCGCATTTATTCACAGCCGTCATACATAGATCTAATATGCCAAAACCGGCAGACGGAGTACCAGATGCCTTCAAAAAAACCTGTCAAATCATTGTAAACGGATTTCTTCAGATTCAGTGAAAAACAACAGCCACTGAAACACTGCAGATCCAAATCAAACTTTAGTAAAGGTGTGCTTTAGCCGAAGCTGTGCTGTTCGTAGTCTACAGGACTACTATTCATGTGAGCAAAAGGAAGGAAAACCCTGGCTATTCCCCCGACAGGGCAGAGTAGTGTAGATTAGAGGGGAGTCCGTGACCAGGAAAGTAGAAAGTGTGTCGAGATGTTTTTAACTGGGGCACAAAGACTGAGTCAGACAACCCTCCGCCTGCTGGGATAGCACGTCTGAAGATATGGTTGGAAGGAAGAGCGGGAGGAGAGGCAGCTTCGTATTTCAGTCAATGATGGGGTTGTTTTCTTATTGTGGCTCGGAGTATCAACGTGTAATAAAGCTATGAACCGGTATATTCGAGCCCTACAATGTCGCCATCTAATAGCAAAATAAGCATTGGAGCACTGTTGTTGATTAGAGGCTGCCATCCGTGCGCCATGCCAGGACACCACATGGGGCCCCAGCATGGTGTTTTCCCTGCAGGCAGATGGCCACTCTCCTCTCCCTCCAGAGGACAGAGGGCCACATCCTGCTTGTTGTCTGTCTCTATGTTTCTAATCATTGACAGTGAAGAAGAGGGCAGGCAGCCGCTGGCTCGAGCCCAACGTGATGAGATCTAGCATCGTCCGCTTCCTCAACATCGACATGGTCACATCCTTCAAGTTCCCCTTGGAAACCATTGGACCTTGGAGAGACTGCCGTGTTTCAAAGCTTTAACAGGCTTTACATAAGTGAAAAGGCCTTATAATAAAATATTCAAACAGTGCTGTGCCTGAATGATTTATGTGTTTTTCATTGTACTGTGTATTAGTATTTTCTTGTGTCACGTTTACTTATAGTACCCTTTTAGCTCCAATCTTCTGAAAAATCTGAATCAAAAATAGAATATTTGCACTTTGCACTCACACTTTTCAGCAGGTGAAGCACCATTTACTGATCGTCCAAGGCTTTGTGCAAGATAAAATCAATAACTAGGGTTAAAAGGTGTCACGAGAAGGCACACTTTTACATAACAGCTGCAAATTTGTACAGTTGTTTGCATTTGAATCGACTGACATCTAAAACGTTCATTGACCTTAGTTTGTGTGTACAGCAGAATGCATGGTCAGAGCATGTTTTTACTGTTTTTCTACTTATAGGATCAATAAAATATATTACTATTAAGTCCAGTTGCATCTGCAGGTCATTTTCTGAATCGACATCAGCAGTCTGTGTATCTGTCTCACGAAATGAGCAACAGTGTTTGGAGTTTTAGTTTGAGGTGGTTCAGTTGACCTTTCTGACAGTTTAAATACGTAGGTTCTGCTCTGTAAAATTAGGACAACAAGACGATAAAACAAGTTTCTGGATTCAAGAACACAAGTAAAGTTACCCAAAAGATCTTGTTTCCTCCAGGAGGGATTAACTGAGCCTTCCAACCATGTTACACCAACAGCTGTTTGCTATTACACAGTATCTGATGTAATGCAGCAGAAACCAAGACGTGACAGCAAGAAGAGCACAGGACACTGAGACATTCCTTACAAAGAATCAAACTTAAATGAAGACCAAACTTGACCAGTTTGGATGGCAAACACATTGTTATGATTTGTCTGAGTCTTTGTCTTGAATTGAAATCAGATTCCAAAAAGATGTAGGATGTTTCCTTCAAGTAGAATATTTTCAACGGTACTAGGTGAAGTATTTTCTATTTTCTGCATGCTACCATTTCTGTCTTTGTAAGACCCATATGATCCAAGGAAAATGTAATTTCATCTCTGTAGTATACTTTACACCACCTCAGCTTGAACTTGAAGGTTTTGCACATCTGTTTTGAATCACATATTCCACTGACAAACAGTGCACATTTCATACACACTGCTATTGAAGAGGCGCAGAGAAAGGCTGGCTTGAGGTGGAGCATTCAGAACATCAACACAGATGTTGATATATTGATGTCCAGTATGTCCAGACACTACATAAGGAGGATAAAGCAGACATTTTAAAGTTGATTTCCAATGTGAAGGTTCCCGATGCAGACAAAATCAATATACATACACACAAGCCATCCCAATACTGTCCTCTGCCAGTCCTATTAATAGCAGTCTATGGACATAGCTGGTATTTTAGCTAAATAAGTACTGCAGAGATTTGTAAGGGGAATTAAAGAAACATTGCATACTTCTTGTGTTTGCGGGTCTGTCTGGAGACTGAAAATAGCTCCTCTTTTCTTCTGCTACTCAGTTCCAAGAATATTTTGCCGTTCCCAGATCTGAATCACACAAAGTAACTTTCAGAGGGATAACTTGATGACGCTTTATGAAGCTTGATGGCCATATTTGACACTTTTTGTTGAATATTTGCATAGAATAAACATACATGATAATAATGCATACTTATGTTTTCTATTCATCCCTATAGGACAACATGCAGTTAGGGGGGATGGGCTCTGAGTGTGAGTGTGTTCATAATATGTGTGGGTGTATTGTATTGATTGATTCAGAGTGACACATATTTGAATAAAAGGCTCTCAATTGGAGTGATTGAGTTGAGGTCAAAATGTACTTATCTGCTACATTTAGATAATTACGATATAAGTTTATCTGTGTTTATTTTAACTGTTTATCTTTTTATCATAAACCAAGCATGTGTTTAAAGGTATATCCAAGCATATTTCATTGGATACAATCAAAATTTATTTTATCTACTTTTTTACTTTTAATGAACCGTGTGTGCTTATGGTCAATGTCATCATGTACAGCAGTGACCAAGAAAGGTCATTTTGAAACTGAGCAGTCTGACTGTTTGGCCGCCAAAAGAAAACAGAAGAACCAACAAAACAAGCCAAGCTCCGAACAACAGCAGAGCATAAAGATGCCTTATCGCTCGGCTCCAGACCTCAAGAGATCTCTGAGATCCGAAATCGTCTTTGATGCTCACTGCTGCATAAACTCTACCATGTGCTCATCACCATTTCTCGGAGGGCTCAGAACACAGAGATGTAGGCCAGGAGACGCCCTGAGGGGGGCACTTTTCACTGCTGAGGGCAGTTGCAAAGGGGTTCAACCTTACAGACTGTGTGCATTCAATTACTGAAGAAAATGTTTGTCTTCATCATTCTATTTGCATGAATTAATTCAAATGATGGGAAAATAGTTACAAGGATATTTCAGTGGTTCTATTAAAACAACAAAACTCAACATCTGCTTACAAGTGCTTGAGAAACAGACTGCAGTTTATTCTGGCTCAGTCTGTGTGACTGTGCTCTACAATTCATGCATGAGTCAAAACTCTGCATTCTCACACCATTATCATGGTATTTAGGAAAACACAATAACCCCACAAATAAATGTTGGTATTCCATTATGTCATAATGCTGTTTCACTATTAACATTTCTCTCTCCATTATAAGAGTAAGTAAATATCGGGGCAGAATATAGAGCACATAATTTTACACCACTGAAGGATTTAACAGTGCTTCTCTTCTGAAATAGCCCAGTTGAAAGAAAAAGAAAGAAAAAAAAAACTGACAAATGAGCAGTAATCTTTGTGCACATTATGTGGATTTCTATAATGGCAGTGCAGTCGTTGGTGGTAGAACATTTTCTTCTGGCTGAACAACAACATCTGTGCCGTAGAATTCCACTTAAGCGAGGCAATGATTGTAGCAACTCCAGACTGCTTCGGAGCAACAGTAAAGTGAAGAGCAAGCTTCTATTCCTCCCATTGTCTGCGCCTCTACCTTGAGCTTTCTCACACCCAATCAATAACTTTCACTGAGCAGAACAAATGTTATTAATCCCTGAGGGCAAACTGCAACCATTACAGAATCAGATAAAAGGATGGAGATGAAACTACATTTCAGGGCAGTGGGGTGACAAAGAGTTTTGTCCTTGAAACAAAATCAGCTGAAGTGCCCCGAGCAAAGGATGAAACACACGGATTACTTTTGCTGACTAAAAGCAAAATGTCAATTCACAAAAGTAATGAGC
The DNA here is from genome assembly GCA_903171835.1 of Mullus surmuletus. Taxonomy (NCBI): domain Eukaryota; kingdom Metazoa; phylum Chordata; class Actinopteri; order Syngnathiformes; family Mullidae; genus Mullus; species Mullus surmuletus. The sequence continues at coordinate 615,369 of CAESWR010000780.1, forward strand.
CACCAGACGAGTGAGATTAACGGGCATCTTCAAATCAGATGCTTTAGCATGGTAATCCCTCCAATCTGTGATTTCACACTGATAATTAGACTAATGGATGGTGCTTCATACCTTCAGGAAAGCTGGAAACATCATCACGGCCTCTTTTCTGACACAGTATACGTTTATAGGATATTACCAAGCCAATTGGCTGAATGACAAACTATTTCCTCATTACACAGTCGCCTATCTCTAATGGGATCCACCCATGCAGATATCACTTCCACGTCTGCTGCTGCCCTAATCCAAGGTTTAAATAATGGGAATCCAAATTGCAGTTTCCAATCTAATTCCAGGGACACTATCCCTGTATTGAGAGATAAACCATTTACAAACCATTTTCTGTTTGGGTACATCCACAAATCATGATTTAGGTCCAGTCCCCTGCAGGAGGCACTGATTTAAAAGCGGGGTGAAACTGAAACTGTGTGTATCATATGACACAAATGTGGGCATTACAGTAAAATCTCAGGGTTTGAGACTTGCTGAGATTTGAAAGTTCCTGTCCTGTATCATTAGTCTGAGTCTGCAGCATCTTAATGTCTCCAGACTCATTGATCTGCAACACAAACTTGACTTTCTAGATACAATTTCATCAACACACTTCCAAAGCAAACTCATACGGCGATGTGTTCCTGCATTCAGACTAAAAATGTGTATAAAAGGAAATTATTAGTAAATTTATTTCGGAAAATGTAGTTTTATACTGCAGCTTGGGAGAATTTACTTTAGTTTATTCCTTTCCCAGCATGTGCTTTTAATTTCAACATGTGCCTCCTTGTCTTGAACATCATGAATGTCGTATTTCAATGATTCTGCGTTTGTTTCAGTTCTCGCCATCACTTTCAATATGTATCCCTTCATTTCTCCCGCACAGCAAACTGTTATCACCTGTCATCGCACCTTTGGCTCTCAGTGGGAGTCTGACAAAAATAGACTGAAGTGTGACGGCCTCCTGCCTGATTCTGTTTACCTGCCCGTCGCACTTTGCCTGTCACACCGAACCTGTTTGGAGGAACTTACTAGTTCTGTGCTGTTCATTGTTTGAGGAAGCTTCATGTGTCCAAGTAAGAGTACATTAATCCAACTACTGAGGTAAGCTAGTATTTAAAATGCATCACTATGATGAACACAGCTCTGTGATATCTCATTTTCAGATGGGTTTTGATATATATATATATAAAAAAATCAAATTCTGTCACTCCACCCACACATTTGATGTCTGTCATTTAGGGATGTCTATAACAATTTACACTTGTGCAAATCCTCCAAAAGATGTCAATGCCAATGATGCAAAACCAACACTTTGCATAACACCTCGCACATACACTTGTCACACTGTTATTAGGCAAAGTTAAACAAACTGATTGATGGACATTTTACCTCCACTGTTCACGATTCATCCGAAATAGAAATGCTGTTTGCGTTCACATCCTGCATTTCTGTCAGGCTTTGTCCCTTCTCCTTCTCTCGCTTTTTCAAAGGATGTGATGACGAGAAAAAAAACAAAAAAAAAACACAAAACATCCTCTGTTCTGTTCCCCCACATCCATTTTCAATTACAGGTACCATCCCACAGGGTTATTTTTAGCTTGCAGTGGATATCTATAGCCTCTCCTCTGAAGCATCCATGACACACACTGCTCCTCTAAACCCTTTTCTATAATTTACAACAACATTTGCATTTTGAATCACAATATCCAGAGTCCAATTTATCTCCAATGCAATGGCAAAATCAGCCCCAGTTTTGTAGATGAAACGCAATATCTAAAATGGTTTGAGCAGCTGCTGTAAACTGAGAATTCCCATCTGAGTGGTTATGTGGGAGTGAAGAGGTATATGTGCAAAAATTACAGCAAAATAGAACTAGGCAAAAGGTTTTTCACTTAAAAATATTCAATGATCTGCCGTCCTTCTCTCATTGACAATGGCGGAAAAGTGCCTTCCTGCTTGTTCATCCTGCATTCCTTAGCAACTCTGGGTATCAGATTTTGGAGTCAATACTTGTAGCCTATTTTAGTCTACAGATATCCAACACCAGAATCTGTGATCGCATCATAAGAACACTCGGTTTTGTATAATCAAACTTAATCTGATGTTTTTGTTTTGTTTTTACATATGCTGTGTATGTCTTTGGCATGAATTCAGCATATTTCCCATCAGAGCGTGTTTACTGTGAACAGATTGACATCCAGAATGTCATAAAGAGATAGGGAGTCCATCGGAGAACAGTTTCACTCCACTGTAGAGTTACTAAATGTTTGGAATGACCTTTAGAATGGTGCAGAGCTCTGTTGCAGAGTGCGTGCGTGTGTGTGGATGCAGGGAAACAGGCACAAACTGTACCACAGTGCCGAGTAAGCTTCATATTTTACATAATAGCATTTTCCTGCGTTACGCTCCAGCTCCGTCCTTTGCCAAAAAAAATCATAATCCCTCTCTGTTGAGTGGGAGTTTGTGGGCCAACAAGCACAGAAGATGAAACCACCTCAAATGACTGAGAGGAGGGGCCGCAAAGCAGCGCTGTTTGATTTTTCATTACAGGATTAAAAAAAAGCAACTATACAAGTAGTGAAGTACGATTCTCTTGGCTTTGACACTGAACCAGCTCTGTCTTTTTTTCATCGTTTCATTTTCTCTATTTTAGTTTTTCTATCTACAGAATTGGATGCATTTAAACATCCCAAAAATATTTTCCCTGATATCATAGTTACTTTTAGCAACCTACTAGTAGTCCACAATTCAGGCAGAACAGTAACGGGATGGTAATGTTTTTGAGGTTATTTTATACATAGGCCATAGATAAATCAGACCACGGCATTCAGACTGATTCATGGTTGTGAGGTTTCAAAATGTCACTCCAGTAGTCTGCTCACGGTCACATTATCGCTCTGGACTATCCTTGTTTAGCCCTTGGATGGCTCAGAGGAACGCTTAAGTTAAGTACAACAAGATAACATAATTTGAGCCCATGCTGGGGAAAAAAATAATTATGAGGAGAAAAAGCTAGAAGGTGACCGATTGGCCCCAGCTATTCCCCTGTATCTTCAGCTTCTAGTCTCTCAGCTGTGAGCAGCCCAAAGGCATCAGTGGACAGCCTGCCTGGTGATATGTGGAGGAAGTGTGTCCTCTAAACAGGATGAACTGGGTTTTTCGAAGCTCGCAGCACTCATCACAGCACTTTTAGTGCCCGTCTCACATCCGTCTGCTTTACATCGACAGAGCAAGACTTGCTGAACATTTGGTGATGGTGTCGCCCGTCGTCGTTGCTGCTGCAGGGGAGGATGTGACACTGACAGCTGAGAGACCAACTGACCAGAGACAGAAGTCGATCAAACAGATTTGGGTTCCTACTTCACACTGAATACAGCTAGAAGATGGTGGACAATAAGTGAGTTCACAACTTTGGTGAGATGGATATTCATCATTGTCACAAGCCTTTTTTTTCTCCCTAACTTCATGTTGTTTGGTCCAGAACCGACTGATTCATGGCAAATTGTTCCTGCAACAATGAAGACAACAAATTAAAGAATGAAGGAGAGAGGTATCGGCTTGGGTCAGCTGAAAATTGATAGCTTACAAATAAATAGATACAAACTATTGGTCTTCGCCATCATAAGACTGATAAAGCATATCCATAATGGGTCAAAAACTTCATTTCCTGAATTCATATAATTCAGATATACATATTTAAGGACAATGCAAATAAAGAACGAGACAGAATTCACTAACAACAAAATATTCTGACTGTTCCAAATACGGTTCCTCAAATAAAGCTTGATACAGCAGGTTATTTTTTGATGCAAAGTGTATTTTCTGCACAGTATGTAAGCTGAACTGGCTTTCTTGCACAAGTTATCTTAGGTTCTCTCCACTCGCAAAGTGTTTTTCAGCCATATAATGTTGTCAGGCATAAGGAGAGAGCGGCAGCAGGGTTAGCTGTGCCCCGCCAGCACCCAGATGGTCTGAGAAGGATGTGTGAAGCGTGAAAGAAGGACGGAGGATGAAAGAAATGTGGAGAAGAAGAAAAAAAAAGTCTCTTTTTCTGGTTTCCTTGTTAGGATTTGGTTCGGAGTTCCATAGAAAAGGACCAAAACAATACAAAACTGTCGTGTAATTCCGCACACAAAGGGCAACTTAATTAACTCAAACTGAAATAAAAGATTAGTACAAGTCGAGAGCAGCAGATCTGGTTTAGGCAGGACTTTTTAACAAAAGCCATGTACATCGGGTTGTTATCTTGCTCAAATAGCTGTGGGCATTGTTCACTGGGGGCTGATTTATTGAAAGTAAACAGCAGGACAGGCAGAGGACACTGTCTGCACACAGAATGCAAGAAGGAACATCTGCTATTGGTGCTGTTAAATTATGTGATTCACTTTAATTGAACTGGTGTACAAGAAAATCAGAGCAGGGACTAGATCGATATTGTACTGCCAGAACATTTTCACACTCTCTGGAAACAGGAAGCATCACTCTGCTGGAGGATATGAGGGGAGTGTTGCCAAAATATTTCATGAACAAAATCTGTAATGTTTCAATCAGTGGGCCCAACTATTAAAATAGGAGATTACAGCATTTGTGTGCGTGCATTATTGTTCTCAAAAGGATAAGACTTAAAATACTCTAACTATTAATCTGAGCATACGTTGCATTATGTGCCAATATGTGAGGAGATAACAGGGAAGGATTGAACAAAAGAGAAACAAAAGAGAGCGCTGCACCGCCTGTTTCCAGGCAGAGGGAGAAAACCTGCGAGGAAACTACCCACAATGCCCCGGTGGACTCATAAGCCGCCACCTCCCTCGTCTGAAACACACACACACACACACACACACACACACACACACACACAGACTCCAATAAGGCAGAGTGCTTAACTCAGCAAACTGCAGGCCAAGCTGCTATCACTTGTTCGTCTCCTGGCTCGCCCTCCGCTTTTTCACCATTTTCTGCCTCTGCTCCCACTCTTCTCTCCGCCTGAGACTGCTGGTGAAAACTCGAAGGCCATTTTGAATCGGAACTCATCTTGAAGAACTTATTTTAGTCCTCTTAGCTTATTTTATTTGAGTAACATTGAATCACTACATCACTCTGATGACTTGAACGTGGTTTGAGTGAATTGCTAACCCGTTTATTAGTCGATGATGGGGAAAACGTTCATCACTAAGCCATGATGGTGGGGATTCAAGTGTGATTTGATGTGTTTTGAAGCCAAAAGGTACGCTCTTTATAATCTACACCTATGTGCATTGCAGGGCATCAAGACTTTAATGTCGCAGCTAATGCCAAACACCTGTTGTGGTGTTGTTGTTTTCCTGGCAGTGCTCCCCTTCCTCCAGACACATTCACCGGTCAAATCCCTGCGGTATCGGGTCGGCTGGTATTGGCTCGGAAATCAAAGTTTTGGCCTGGAAACTGCATGGCCGCTCGCAGGCAGCGGCACAGGAAAGCAGTTGATTTATTCCCAGAATCAGACAAACTGCTCTGTCCTCCGCTCCGCTGAGAACCACCCTGAAACAAAAGTGGGCCTCTGGGAGCAAACAAGCTCAAAGAATGACGAGCAGTGCAGGGAGTCGGAGAGAGTGAGAATGGAAATGAAGGGGAGTTTCTTTGTATACAGTTCAAACTGTGAGGTAACGCTGAGACAAACACCCCACAGCACGAGGAAGGGAGGTTCGCTGCAGGAGTTTCTTTATTAAAAGACAAAAAAAACTTTCAGAAAAATCAGGTCACGGCTGAAACTGAGGTGTTATTCCACGTCTATGAAATATACGGCTTTGTCTTCTTTTCGAAACTGTTGTCAGAGAAGGGTGACGGGGAGTCTGGTAAATGAAGCTCCTCCCAGTCTCCTGTCCTCTGGCGCTCGGAGCCGCAGCTTTCACCCCTGCTGGGGCCGAGCATGTGCAGCCAAATCCTACGCTGCAGACACGCTCCTGCCATCCAAATCCCCGTTTAATACCAGGACATGACAGACTAATGGAGAGGGGTGAGTGGGGTGAGGGAGGGGATGAAGAAAGAGAGAGGGAGAACCAGTAGCCCCAAACACACACACACACACACACACACACACACATGGCAGGCATTTGGCAGACATCTGAACAATCCACCTGAGATCAAACACAACGCTACGCCGATAGCGATGCTGTGCAAAAGCTCAACACATCATTGCTCTGTAGAAGACATATGTCTCATTTTTATGTCATTATAACCTGCTGACAAGCCGCCACCTCACCGGAGTGTCAATATTTGAAGCAAAAGTTGAATTTGGGGCCCGCTATTACTGCCAATAATACTGGTTCCCGATTATTTACACAACCACTATACTAACTTATTTCTACGTTCTACTCATTAGGAAGCCACTTGTAAAACTAGATCAAAGAACTTTTTGTTGTATTTACATTGTAATCCACAGTCACATCCACATATAAAAAAAATATTAATTACTTTTATTATTTCTAAATCGCTATTCAGGGGCCCCTCGAGGCCAGGGGGCCCAAAGGAGGTGCTTAGTATGCTTATGCTTTGGGCCGGCTCTGGATCGGAGCTCTCTCCATGACTGCTCCAATTTCCCACTCTACGGAAAGAATGTGTGGTTAGTGCTAAGACAAGAATCAATCTCACTCCTGCCCTTGTAAATTATATGTGGAGATGGAACGGCATGCAACTCTGAAGTTCCGCTTTGGATGCTTGGTTGATAAAGTTTGAAGCATTGCGGGCAGCGATTGTGGTCCTGCTAACGACGGGCAAGACATCTCAGTGGCCTTTACGCTGGCTCAGGTTCTCTTTGTACAAATACTTCCAGTCTGTATTGAGTATCTTCAGTTGAAAATGAAAGTCCAGCATTGCCTGCACACACTCAGGATTCACAAGAAATATGACAAGCATATAATTCACATAGCTAATAACAGCTGGATTACATTAGTGCATCCTGATGCTTTTACATGCAGAGGACAGTTTCCATTTACAGTGAATAGCAGAGTGTCACTGCGTGAAAAGCGTATTCTCACACGAAAAGCCTTGCTGATCTGCTATTAAATCATAAAATGTTACATAAATTAAGAGCTTCAATCTTGACTAATTCGCAGGGTACACATCCCTCAAATCCGATCATCTTCAATAATCTGAAGAAAAGCCTGTGCATCTTGCAGTTTGTGTCTGTGGTACAAATGTTTGTCTGAGTCGTCCTGCCTGCAGCTGGAAACCACTGAGGGGAAGAAGAGGAGCCTTCAAAGGCTCGAAACAATAGAGCTGAGCATCAAACACCTTCACAGCACGTGAACACACACACAGGCATCCACATGCATTTTTAACATGTGTGTGTGTGACTGCAAACCATACGTGCACATGCTCAGACACACACTGAGTATTTCCATTTCCTCCAGCCTCCTTGTCTGTGTGTTTTTCTCGTCCACCTGAGGCCTGAATAGTGATTCCCTGTTTCTCTTCACTCTCACCTCAGTCAACAAGGAGGGAAGGGTGTCCCACTGCAGGCACAATATAACAACAGCGCAAATGTGATTTCTTTTTTTAAAGAAATTGAAAAAAAAAAAGTAGAATCAACACAAGGTTTTATTGATTGTCTCCAAAACCTGTAGATCATTTCTTAAGTGATATATGGAAAACAAATACTTAAAAATAATAGGATGTTGAATTCAATTGAAGACAAAGGAAAAACAGATAGTTCTCGTGTTTTAGCAGCTGCAAGAAGGGATTTGTTCTGCTTGGAAAGTCACTAATTAACTATGAAAGAAGTAGGCAATTGATTTTCTGCCTTACCACTGTTCTTTTAACCGGCTAATCATCACAGCTCTACTTTCATGATCTGTAAAATGTGCAGCGTGAAACCAAATATCCACCAACCATTTTACCCTTGAAGGGATATTGAAAACCCAGACATTGTGTCAATAACTGTCACATGACGGAATCTGATCTACATGCAGTTACTTCAGCTCAACTTGTTTTTGCACCAAAAATGAACCAACATGATGGCAAGCAGAGATTCAGGGGATCAGCTGTCTGGATGCACAAACAAATCAGGGCCACGTTTCCTCTCCACGAGACAGCATAAGCTAAATCATGCAGATTCAGTGTTGACAACAAACTGGAAGGCAAACTGGCGCTTATGTGCCCCACATAACAAACTGCACAACCCCCTGACAGCCAGAAATAATGTGTATACACTGTTAATTTGTTTTGCCAAATACCATAATCCTTGCCTAACATTTACCAAGTGCCTCAATAGAAGCGTAAAAAGGCTTTGACTTAGTTGCCGCAAGTGAAATTATGTCAGAGAACATTATGCAGCTTGACTAGGACTCTTGATTATACTGAGTTTGCAAGTAATTAGGATTTTATACAATGTTATTGATGCTACCAGCCTAAAGTGAAAATATTGAAAATCTACATTTCTTTATGATTATGAAATGATGAGCAGACCGGATCTAAAACTTCCGACTCAATGTGAAATGCCACCAGAATGAGGAACTTTAAGGGAAATATGCGGTTATTTGGTTGCTAAAGGCTTAACTGTTTTCCCAAACTAGTCGATAGCCATGCCTGTTTGCTTTGTTGTGCTCAGCAGATAGTGTTTTGTGCTTTTGGAGAAACAGCTGCTAACAGAAACCCCAGTGTGAGAGCCATGAGAGTCAACCAAAACAGTCAAATTGTTAAGATAGAGCTGAATCTTGCTATACAGCTCTGTAAAATCAGAATAAATTGCAGGGTTACTAGTATTACTCTGTTCTGTTTCTATCCTACATTATAATTGAATACCTGATTGCTCAGAAAAAAAACATGTTTAGTTTGGTTTTTAGTGGTTAGAGAAACAATCATACCCTCTGTGTTTTCCACATGGAAGGTATGATTACATCTCCAAAGAATTGCATTGTGTATTGATTTCAGCAAAGCCAGACAGAGCCTCTGTGCTCTCACCGGACTGAAGCTGCTGTACAGTGGAGTGCTGACTCTTAATGGACAGCACTCCAAGTTTGATAAGTCAAGCTGTGCTCAGCTGCTTGTGCGCCAACACGCCTGCCAGGGCTTATGGGATTGGATGGAGAGAGATAAACAGAGAGCGAAAAGCATGGTACTGACATGGACTACAAAAGTGAAGGTGAGTGGAGTTGAAAAGCTGCCCTCTGCTTAATGCTGCATGACAAGAGGAATGACTCATGCTTTCAGTTGCTGGCTAAAATTCATGTCACCTCTGGTTCTCTAAAAAATATATATTTCAAAATGATCAATATTCCATTCGTAAAAGCATATTACAGCTATAATTCCTCTTTTAGAAAAGGATAGCTGAAGACAGGAAGCTACTATCTTAGCAAAGAGGAACCAGCATAGAAGATACAACTTCAACACCCAAAAAACTGAACACAAACAGAAATGAAAATATGATGCATTCGTACAATTTTTGGAATCGGTTAATATCACTTCCATATGCGTTCATCTTCTTGGAGTTACTAGCAAAAAAAGATGACACAATAGAATTCTACCGCTCTGTTTCTGTCTCACTGGCTGCAGAAAGTAATCATTGACAGACATTTTAGTAGTGTTAATTGTGTGTGCGTGAGGCTGAATATGCATGAGTCAAAATGAAAAATAACGACATTTGAGCCATAACGAAATGGGAAAAATACAACAGAAAGTAAACGACAAATCACTGCCGCCGTCTTCTTACTATAACCTACATAAATAAGGCAAGTCTGGGACCTCATTCCCAAACCACCAGCATACAATAAGATAACCGCCAACTCGCAGTAGGAGAAATATTTCTTTCAATGCCCTGGATATGCTGTTTGTGTACAGGGAAGCTCAACAATGTGTCTTCTTCAAATTGTCCATGAACTTTGGAGGATTATGTTATTTTGCATTCATTTTCATTTGACTATGAGGGGTATTATCAGGGTCTCCCACTCACCGAGTCTTTTGTGCAGTGGCTGTGTGTGTCAAATTTAGTGCTGCGTTCGGACCTTTTCTCTAACCCAAGCAGCAATGCTCGGCTACCGGACCCCAAAAATGGATGAATAACTTGAAGGCAATTTGTAGTTCATCTTCTTCTCCACCTAGTCACACCCTTATCTCTCATTTCAGTTCTCAGCAATACATTTCTGTTAAAACCATTAAAAGGGTCTGCTTTTCTTGAATAAAAACCCTCTAAGTGAGATGTCGGGCACCTCTGCAGAGCCTGTAAGCCATCCCACACTCCATATAAATCACTTGACATGTTCTGTAAATCCCTAAGCCTCCGCCGTCACCCAGCAAACATACGATATGAGCCGACAGAGTGAGGCCTCAGCAGAAGTGAGCGTTTCAGTGTTGGGGGATGGCGGCACGGATATGGAGTTATTTCAGAAGATTATAGCGGAATGTTTCCACCTGGACTTCATTTATAGACGCGTCAAGAATAGGCAGACCTCTGCTAACGCGTGATATTCTGGAAAACAACAGGGACCTGGAGAAAACTGAACTTAAACAAGGAGAAATGTAAGACTGGTGACAGGAAGGCGACAAATAAGAATACAAATATAGTAGTGGATCAGACTAAAGTGAGATGTCAGATTAAATCAATAGACAGCCCTGTAACCCTGAATAGATAATGAAACACATGGAGGCTGATCCCTAATTTGACAGACTGATGAGAGGATGTAGAAGAATAAGCACGAGACCAACATGTCTGCATAAATAGAATTTGGATTAAGAATAAATCTCACTGTTGCCATTGCCAGGCACACTCCTGCATCTATAATGCTGGATTCACTGGGATAGAAACCCCATATGACCGACGCAAGGTGGCGTATTTGAGATGAAGTGCACCTCATCTGCATGGTGGAAACATTACGTGGGATTCAGCTGAAGGAAGAGACAAAGGCGCTGGCAGAATTCCATGGACTGGATGTCACTGGATGGGATGTCATGGAAATATTAAGAATGGCTGTTCGTCTGTGAATACCTCTGTTTCTGCCAAATCTAACAGTAAAAGGTACAGTCTCTGCTTCAGGAATTACATTTAATTCTTTAGTTAATAATTTGGAGCTTTCAGTGTTTGTAGAAATAGCTTGAAGCCTGTGAATATGTCAGATGTTCAGAGTTACTGTCTACATCTGGTGCTCCAGATCCACTTATTGGCTTGGAATGAGACAATCTGGACAGGGACATTCCTCTTTAAATTCAGACATGATCATCACACTGACAGGAACATTACTGATGAGTGGACACATGGTGTGCTTGGAGCAGAACCATCATCTATACATCCAAACTTCTGTTGCCAACAGTCATATAATCATTTAAGAGGCTTATTTCCGCCATTGGCTGTCTCCCTCATGCGGCACTTTGGCTGTGGCCTCCATTCACGTCCTCACAGGACAATAAAAATAATTCAGAGACAAATCCAATCCACATGTGGGAGAAGTAAGCGCTAAGGGGCTGCAGCTCGACTCTCTGAATGACCCACAGCTGGGATTCTTCCTCCGTTTCTAGACACTGATTTAAGGGTTTTTCAACAATTCACTGTGACCACTTAGCAGCCGGGAGCTTGGACAGGTCCTCGCCGCGGGTCACGGAAGGTCAGACATCACACCAGGTTTCCATCGCTGTGTAGTCTGATGACAAGATGCTGAGACACACTGCACATGTGCACAACATCTCAGCCCCTTCACTTTAAAATGGGGTCATCAGGAGCAGCTTTCCCAGGCAAGGGGCTTCCCAGAAACAAATGATCATGCTTTAGATTTCAAAAAATACGAAGAGACACAAAATCTTATGTACTATTGTGGTTGAAAAATACATTACCCACAAAGCAAGTTGACCCCAGGCCTTTCTAGTGCATTACTATATCATTTTCTTCTCAAGTAAATGAGCTAGTATATCCCTTTCTTTATAATTCCATGGGCCCTGATAGTTTTCATCTTTTCACTACGGACAAGAAAGCACAACATTTTCTATGTCTCTCTCCTCCTTCCTAGTGTTACTCTAAAAGTCAAATCAAGAAAATGTGCTGCTAAATCATGTCTAAACAATGACGATACCGTTTTTGGAGGTATATAAAAAAACTATCTTTGCTGTAGATGAGGATGGAAAATAACATGGAAAGTGTAATGGATATATTGCGTTTATGATGGTTGCATGGATTTACAACGTTCCCATTTGTTTTGATGTCACAATAAAAGTGAACAGACGTGAAGACTCCTTCAGCCAGCAGAAGAAGGAAAGAATGTCTGCATGTAGACAGTCAGTATTACAGCAGGCTTTACTGTGAACCCCCTCGGAGGTAACAGTCCGGATCGTCCAGCTCCATGTGGACAACCGAGCGGAATGTAGACCGAAGATATTTTTTCATTTACACACAATAAACTCCTTGCCATAGCTCTTCAGCTTCTGCCCACAGCTGTGGCAGGGTGAACCACAGGCTGGAGGATTGTTTCTGTGTTCCAGGCAAAAGAAATTTAAGAGTCCCTTGGGACAGGAAGCTGAATATCATGAAGATATGAGACTGACCAAAAAAATCTTAGTCTAATCTTCATAGCTGAGGGTGAAAATTGCAGAATTGCTAAATTAACTATTGAATTTGTTGATTGGATCTGGGGATTAAGTAATTTCATATCTAATTTTCAAGTACAAACAAGTTCTCGATTTTTTTCTTTTCCAGCATGTCCCTGAAGCTGTTCAAATTGTAGTTACAGGTTGATGAAAGAGATTAACGTTGCGTGCACAGGAGTGATGCAATTTAAGTCAAAATCCATCCCTGTTAATCTCCAAATGTGGAACAAACAGACGTCAAAAGCTCTGTGAAATCAGCCTCAACTGAACTTTACAGAGATGATGAACAGAAAATCCAATTTACCATCTTAGAAAAAGCGTAGAACTTCAGAGCTTGGTTATCATGGCATTTGTGATTTATGATTTTTTCTTTCTCAAGCAATAATGCCCTTTTACAGTTGCCTCAAATCTGCGTGTAAATAGATTACCCACCTTATCTTTAAAATCTTTGTAATTTTCCTACCATTCCTACTTTTGGGGAAACATCAGGTCCACATAAGCACCCAAGCACCCAATACATGAATGGCCTGCATGCATATATGTGGGGGAGGATTCAAAAGCTAATAAAAAGCAACATCAAAGACAAAAATAGACAATTTTGCGATCATGCACTCACCTGCATGTTGTGAGTCTTCAATACACACATCACACACCATATAAATCCAAATACATATTGGTTCATCCAAAGGTTCGCCAATGTGTATTCTTTTTTAGTGGGCTTGCTCTTTGGATAACACATAATAGCGCCCTCAGCCCAAACACAAGAGCAATCAAACACAAAGATAATAGCGATTTTGTTTCTTTCTATCTTGCTCTGTCTTGGTCTGTCTGCCACTCACAGTCCTCGCAGTGATGGTGTGACTCAGCAGTCCACAGAGGACAAACACTGGCCTCCGTCCCTGCATCCATCCATTGTTTATAGAGACACACAAACGAATGAGTCTTTGAAGCCTCTGAAGGTTCACTTTGCTATTTTGAAAGAAGCTTCATGACAAGGAAAGACAGAGGGAGCGACAACAAAGTTTCCAAAAATACAGATTTATCTTTCAGTCAGCTCCAAGAACAGGCAGGAACAGAATAAAGGTGCGGACAAATTACCTTTAAAAAAATGTGGGGAACGGGAGGGAAAAAATCTGCAAGGTAAAAGCTGGCTCGATGAGACGAAGTGGAGCGATAACAAAAACAAAACAGCTGCTATCGTACGATGGAGATGCTCTGTGCTTTTGCCTTCAAAACAATTCTGATGCCAGCAGATGTTTTCTCGGGCATTTAATTCTAAAACCAAATCTGCTGTTGCAAACGTCCCCAACATGATTACAGTTAAAGCACACTTTGCACAAAGGTTAACAGGTTTAAAAATCCATTACAATCGGTCCAGAGGTTGGACCATGGGCAGGATGAGGGGGCCCCTCACAGAGGAGAGGGGCTGAACTGCATTGACTTCCAATTTGAATCCAGTCGGAGCTCGGACTGGCAACAGTCTCAGAGCATTTCATTCAATAAAACAACAAGTAAAGTGCTCCTAAATCCCACAGAGAATGGAAAATAGATTGTTAGATTGGATGGCTGAATAGAATAGTGTTGGTGTCACAGGAGTCACCCGCGTGTTATTATTACTCATCCTTAAATTTAAAAATAAGTATTTCACTTACAAGAAATATAGGAAATGTTCAGCTTAAAATCTAGTTCGAGAAGGATTGGTTAGCTAAGCTACAAAGAAGTATAGTTAGCAGCTATTGTCTTACTGTTCTGCTTATATCTTGCAGAGAAATTAAAGGTAAGGAAAAAATATAGTTTTTAAAGGGGGAGGAAAAAAATCAGTTGCAACACTGAAGCACCAAGACAAGAACATGCAAAGACTGTGGTCTTTTCCAGCTTACTTGAGTCCTTTATTCAGTAACGTCCTTAAGCAGCACTTACAATCACTCAAGCTGACAAACACATTCAGAAACTCACATTCTTCATTTAAACTACCCAAAAAGGACACTTGTAATCACAGCTTCCCTGCACCCTGCAAACTCTTCCCACGATTTCCGCTCCTCTCACTCTCCAGGCCATCAGGGTCGTGGATGAATCAAGATATTTTGTCTTAAATGAGGCTTGGCGATGCATGATTGACAAATCGGGTTTTCAGACGAGAAAACATGTCTCATTGGAGCTACAGAAACACCTCGGCTTAGTAAACGTTGGTGCGGTTCAGGAGGATTCAACAGGAGACGGGTCTGACTCAGAGTCTAACACATCATATTCAACATTTCGTATATTCTGCTTGGATGTCGTGCGAGAAAAATGTTTTCAAGCACTGATTATCTCATAAGAACAAAGAATCCTGAACCTGAAGGAGATATTGCAAGTCACAGAAAGCTAACACATTTGATCAACTCTGAACATCCCGCTAATTAAGCAGGATTTGCTGAAGCTTTGATGTTATAAACTGGGCGGTGAGCTCAAAACTCAACAGCTCTGCTCATAATCTTGCTTACATGTGGGAGACCAGGGTTCAAATCCCAGTTGGGATGAGTCGGTAGAAAAAGTGTTTTCTCACTGAAGCAAGGCTTCCATTATTAGCCTCACAGGAATGTAATAGTTGAGTGAGCTCTGAGTTTGCAAAACTCCTGTCTAAACTTTTGAGCTGCCAACAACAGCAGTTGTAAGATGAGAACCCCTCCAAAAACCCCTCGCCTGGTGGTGCTTGGATAACCTGTGCTCGCTTTTAATAGGCCTGATCAGCCTGTTGGTGATGGTTAGCATTAGTGTTACCTTGTTACAATAAGTACTGAGGATCTTGAAGCTTTCCCCCCCCCTCCGACTAGCATAATATTTGACTGCAGTCCATAAGTGTGTACTGTATGTGTTAAAGTATGTGTCATCGCATGTGCGAAGTAGTACACTTGGCAGATGTCTTGATTAATTCGAACAGCCTGT
>CAESWR010000780.1:643052-664812 GCA_903171835.1 Mullus surmuletus
CTAAACCTAAAAAAAACAAAAAAAAAACAATTAAGGTATTATTATCAGATTACTTTTATTATAAATATACAGTGTTAAAATGGAATGGTACCCGACACTGCCAGTTGTTTACACTTTTTAGAAAAAACAATGGAACTGGGGTTTGTGCTGCAGGTAACAGGCAGGTGACCGATGATACCAGGAAGCATCTGTCCTCTTCACTATGTGTCATGAGTTGGCACAGTTCATTAAGAAAAAAAGATGTTTCTGTTACAACGTTGATCTGGCGTTCGTTTCATGGAGAAAACGTGACAGCAAATGGTGCCAAGTGATACAATTCCTACCACAGGAATATGTGACTTAGACATTCATCGGTAATTGACATCCAACCGTTTTCAAAAGGTGCCACATGCAACTTTTTTTTTTCCTTTAAAACATCATTCCCATTATCACTTGGTAAAAACTTCACAGAGAAAAAACACATAATTGCTGGTGTTCATCCAAATTGTGACTACAATTCCCATACAATGTCAAATTTGAAGTGTTGGCTGTATTCAACTAGTACTCCGTGAGCTCCGTATATCCACTATTCCCAGTTGACAACCAGAACGAGGAATGTTCAGCTGCAAAGTATCAGGAATCTGACATTTCTAACGGTGCAAACATTTCTTGACTGATTTGTTAAAATGTCACATGTGGCACCTTTACTTTGATCATTTATCTGCACAAGTTGCCCGCTACATGAATCACATCACCCAAACCTGAGCGCTCTGATGTCCAACTGACCCAAATGGCCACTAGGTGTCCCTGTTCACTGTCCTGAAGGTCCAGTTTGCTCTGACAGAAGTCACAGAGCTGAGCAAGCATCACGCTTTCGCTCTTTTTTTTCTTGGTTAAAAAAAAAAAAAGAAAAAATAACAAGAAAATCTCCCCTCATGTACCCAGAAAGGTTCCATAAAACATCACAGGACAACAGGTTGTTCAAGTTAATGTCATGAAGGCTAATGAACAATTCTTACTTTCGTTTACTGTCAAATATCAACTCCAATTTTCACTCTCCCGTATTAGGCACTTAATTTTAAGTACTTTACATAAATGAGCAGTGCCCTTCAAGACTGATGCTGAGATGGTGTGCAAAACACTGGATATAACAAATCTGTTTGAACATGCATAACAAAATGTAAACATTTAAATCTTATTTTTTATCGAAGGAACAAAAAAAAAAAAAAGGAATTATGCCAAAAGAAACCTTTATAAACTAAAGCTTAAATAACCAATAACCAAAGAAGAAAAAAAACAAACTATTCAACTCTCATACTGGTTTAACATGCTGCTAAACTACAAGATCTCCCCTCCCATTTTAAATGACACACCAGACGCTCAGCCCTCGGCGGCATGTTGTCACGAACGCAAAAGACATGCAAAAAATAAAACTAACTAAAAGGCAAATGTTCGGGAGATTCAGACACTCAGTTCCACTGGACCTTGTTGGCTCAGTCGTTTGGCTGGGCAGCTCGCAGTGTATGTAACGGTCTAGAGATTCTCAAAACAACATGTTGTCTGACTTTTTTCTGAAGGCAAAAGTGTTTGTAGCTTTGTGTGAAGAAAAAGTAAAAGCCTGCTATTATGTGGCATGCTGCGATGAATCCAAATTCCAATTCAAAAACCAAAAATATGGTTGCAGGGCCAGTTTGCCTCGCTTGTGATCACTTTAGTCACGTGATAACATTTCAATAACTCTTCTCTCACAAGAGAGGTTGCTTATTCTTTGAAACTTTCAGTCCGGGAGGTGGAGGTGTGGGCGGGGTTTATAGGTTTCTATACACAACTATTTATGCTGATTCCTAGGTGAATGAGTTGAGGATTTGCCTGATTTGCATCTGCAGAGACATTCATGGAGATGAAGTGCACCTGCTGACATTCTTTTTCAATAGTGTTAAATCTACTAAAATGTATTTAATGCACTTTCCTCAAGAACACTTAAAACACTGTTTGCCCTCAGACACAAAAACCACATTAAAGCAGTCTATATTGCTTGAATTAGATGAAGGCTACTCCCCAGAAAGACCTCACCTTAATAAATAAATGATTTGCTGACAGCATGAAATGCCAATATTGTTAATCCCGTTATAAAATTCTGTGAATTCCTTGTGAAACATCACTTTGATGTATTTCTATCACTCTTAATTTTCCCTCTCTTCATGAAGAAGTATACATAACTCTGGAAAGTGGCAATTTTCAAACACATTTGCAATAAAACTTACCAATATTTTGAAATACAGTACTTTACCAAACTGTCAAATGATTTGATTATATCATTTGTAGTGTTTGAGTCTTAATAGTTTACAATGGATTATATTTGCTTTGGTGCATCTGCCCAGCAAGGATCTACTAAGTCTACATTTCTTTACTCATGCATTCATTCACAAAAATGTTCGTCTCACACAGGTCTAGGGGGAAAAGGCAAATCTTTCTGTGACAAGGTTTAAATAGTTAAACTTAGTTAATCAAAATATTCTTACAAGGGATATAATTCTGCAGTGGGACATTTTTTGCAAAGGAAAAAAAAAAAGGTTTGTCAGGTGAAAATTTGAGGCTTTATGGCAAAATAACAACAAAAACAATATGGCAACAGCTACATAACTAAGAATAAACAGCACCAGTAAATTTCGGTGTCGCAGTTGATTCCCCTGCTATGGAAAAATAACCACGTTGGCAAAAGAAAAAAAGGGCAAATATAAATATGGAGAAACAGTAGGTGTGCAAATGTGAACCGATGTCATTGACAGGAAATGAACAGACAAATTAAAGAAAAAGGCTGTGATTAAAGGGATACCTTGATATTTTCTAGTTATTAAACTACCTCTTTTTTTCACAAAATGGGGTCATAGTTTTGGTCTTGGCACTTCAGATAAGCAAGAGAAGCAGCATGGTGGATTTGTTTCAGAGCGAAAAATTACACGTTCTTTGGTGAAGTGGAATGAACGCTGCAGGTTTAATGTCTGCAAGATTGGACGCTCTGAGTGAGGGACCATTTACGACGGGTATCAACATGTGATCTGGATTAGATCTTAGCAGCAGAACAGCTATACAAATGCACGGTGGACAGACTGGAAAAAACAAACAAACAAACAAATACAGAAAAACAACTCGGCTGACTCCACTGTACAGATTCTAGTGTGCAGAATCAGTGGCTGCAGGAGCCTGATAATCCCAGTTCTGACTCATCAAAGCCAGATTGTTTTCATATGCCTTGAAAATTGACAACCCCCCCCCCCCCCCCCCCTCCCTCCCATGTACTGGAAATTTCTAAAAAATACTATTAACTCTGCTTTAAAGACTGAAAACTGAACCTCAAATCAACTTCAGTAGGAATCAAGTGGCTTGGGTCTATACAAAAACAGATATTGTTGGCCTTTTTGTTGCAGATCATCAACAATAAGAAGATCACCTAAAAGAATGAGCATGATCAATAACTAGAGATGGGGTCCAAGTGTGCATGTGCTGAGATAAAGTATGAGCTAAAACTGAATGAAGCTGATGGCGAGACTCCAACACAGGAACCTGAGGTAGTCTGCGTGTTACACATTGGCAATAGGATCTTGGAATTTTCTTTCTAATGTGCTGATGTTTTTACCTTTGTGTTGCACTAAAGAATGATGATGATGATGATGATGATGATGATGATGATGATGGTGAGGATGATGATGATGAAAGCATGGCAACAGCATCACCATGTAGACTCAGAGAAGCAGGGTCTTGAGTTTTCATCACTTTTTTGGTACTGACCAAAATACAACTTGGCAGAGTATCAAAGACACATCACATTTTCTGATTCCATTTTTTTCTATGAAAAAATATTCTGAAAGTAACATTCCCACATCTTTTCGGGGAGCGGAGGAAAAATACACAGGTCCAATATCAAGGTATCTCTTTAAGACAATGCATTTGAAGCCAGCGATGTAACTGATCGCAGGCCATTTAAGGCACATATGTGTAAGTAAAAGGGAGTTTATATAATTTCAGCTAACGAGCAGGACTATAGAAATGCTTCACTTAACAAGCTATAATGTGAAGACTGAGGAGCTTTTAACTCAAAGCTCAAGATAACATTTTAACACTTTATCAGAAAATAACTATTTCTCTACAGAAGTAGAGTACAATTTAAAAATGAAGCTACCAAACTACAGTACAGTCTAGATGCTAATTAATGACGTCTTGATGCATAGCATCACCCATAGATGTAATATTGACTTTTCTTTTTTTCATTTTAAGCAATATGGAACTTATTCAATATTTCACTGTAACATTGAATGCTGGAGTTAATAGTGTTATGCAGACTTATGGCAGTGTTTGTTGAGGAGTTACAATCTCACCCCCATTTCTTTTTTTAACCTAAAAGAAACCAAAACCAAGATAAATGAAGAGAAAGTGATTTGTGATTGTCATGAGTCTGTCGTCATTCTTCCGCAAGGTTCAATTAATGACGATAAAAAAGAAGAAAGAAATAAGGAAAAAAAGCAGTTGTGAGTTAATGTTCTCACGGATGAAAGAAAAAAATAAATCCCTGCTCCGTATATTCGGGCTCTGACATGAGCCGAACTGACCAACTTTCCAGACTTCCAGAATCCAACTTTTCTCTCAGATTTCTGATGACATACTCCATATATCAACAGGGGAGATAATGCTAAAACCAATGTGCATCAGTGTATGAGGGTCCAGCACTGTTCAGCTATGCTGGGCCAGAACCAGAGCAGTGGGTTGAGGCAGAACACGGCTTGGCAAACCCTTGCTAGAGGCTTCCACATCGCACTCCACTTTCTCCATGCTGGCCATTTGCTGCCCACCGAAATCCTCAATTTGGTCCACAGAGGAGGTCACCAAGGTCTTCTCTTCCTCCTTAACATCCACTTTTTCCATCTCAACATCTCCACCTGAGACAAACTCTACCTGTATGGTTGTAGACTCCACTTTGGTGGGATCCTTCTGTTCTGGCTTCGGTAGTTTGTTGGTTCTCTCAGTTTCATGCTTTACTTCAACAATTTCTTCCTCTTTCTTTACTTCTTTCTTAACAACTCCTTCTCCTCGGTCTACTGCAGTCCTCTGGGTCTTCTCTGCTTCTGCACCAGGTGGAAGGAATTTTCCAAACCTCAAGCCGCTCACATCCTCCTCGAGTTTTACCTGGAAGGGTGGCAGCCCAAGTAGGAAGGCCCTGATCCTGCTGGGGGAGCTCAGGTCTGCTGGTTCCTCCTGGTTCTTCAGGTCCGCATCCTGCTCCTCGCCACCACCACCACTTCCTCCAGAGCTGGCCCGGACGCCCAGGCTGTAGTCCTCCGCCTGATCTGTGCAGCTCGCCCTCGCTCTCTTGGTCGACGGTGGTTCTGTGTTTCCGTTGGTGACTCCTCGACTCGCTTCTGGTCCGTCCGTGCTGGGTCTCTTAGTGGTGAAGCGCTTGCTGAGATTCAAGGGCAGAGCCTGCTCAGGTGGAGGGGTGATGGGGGAGCAGGGGGGCTTTGTGCTCAGGTCCTGAGACAGAGCCTCGGACAGTCGTCGAGTGAAGGTCTGGAACTGGGACGAGCCCAGACGAGTCCTCATCAGCTGCCGCACCTGAACACTGCAGTCCAAATCTAAAGGCAGAACGCGGAGGGGGGGCAGAGGCTGGCGGCTCCTGGCGTCCCGACTGCCTCCTCTCTGGGCTGCCTCGTCAATGTTGCACCCTGAACACCAGTTGTGGTGCTGGTGGAGCAGTTGGGCCTGAGGTGGGAGCTGGTCCCCACTTGGAAGAGGGGTATCTGCGCCTCCACTTTTGGGCTGGATAGTGTAGATGGTTGTGTGGAGCTGGGTGGGGTCTTGTGGTGTCAGTGCTGGGCTCTCCATGTTTCTCTGGAAGCCCACGCGGTTCCTGAGCACATCCAGGGGACACATGCCTTTGATGGGGCTGAAGCCACCCAGCGAACCACCAACAAAGTGGTGAGGGAGAGCCGATAGGAGAACGCCCGGCGACGGGGCTGGAGCCACAGACTGCACCCGGTCTTGCTTCTGCTCCTTCGGTTTGGGCTGGAAGGGAAGGAAGGGGGCAGACATGGGAGAGAGGTCGGGGGTGAGGGGCATGTTGGCAGGGAGGATGGCTGGCTGGATGGGCTGCAGGGAGGGAGACTGGAGAGGCTGGGGCACCTGAGGGGAAGACAGAAGAGCATCATGGATATGGACTTTGTGTGAGGGCTCATTACTTTTATATAATCTCCGAGTATTGCGAGGACAGAGGGAAATAAGGTAATACCAATTTGAGATTTTACCCGTTGCGTGTTGTTGGGGGGTGGTCCACCTCTCCCTCGTGCTGGAAGTAGAGGACCCTGGGGCTCAGGCGCTGCCTTGGCCTTTGCCTGCTGCTGAGCCAGCAGCTTAGCCTGAGCCATCAGTGTTGCTTTATTACGTTTGCCCGGTGGGCGGCCTCGACCTCTCTTCACCACCAAAGTGCCATCCGAGTTCACAATCTTATCAAAGAGAGGAAGATAAATAGGCAGTTGAGACGAAGTGGCATCCAAATTTAAATCTGTCAAATTCACCGAAATATCTGACACTGGAAAAATCACTTAATTCGAGACCGATTACTTACAGTGCGAGGAGGTGGAACAGATGTCATCTTCTCTTTGGGTTTGGGCCCTGGCTTTCTGCCCCTAGGAAGTGGTTTCCTCCCTCTTATTCCTCTGGGCTTTGGAGGTACGGGGGAATCTGGAATTTTCAGTTCTGTTCCTCCTGCTCTGAGGTGCTCCTCATAAGGCAGCATCAACCTAAAGCAAGGTGAATAAACAAACATGATGGCTGTTATGGCAGATGTTTTTTAGACTTAAGTGAAAACAATTTGAAGTATTTGGCAGCGCCTCTGTCTGACCTCTCGTAGTGTCTCCTGGTGCAGGTGGCAGCACTGGTGCTGCCGGGGCATCCTCCCAACTCATTGTAGACCACTTTCCAGAGGCGGTCTGATGTCACCTGTCACATGAAGACAACCATGAGGACGATCAGTGTTAGTAAGGATAGTTCTCAAACCATCCAAACTTTGCCAGTTTGGATGGGAAATAATCAAGACTTTTGGATGATTGCAGTGCAGATTCCTTCAGATGGATGAAAATAAATTTGACGACCCTTTTCAGCAACTGTTTAAAGAAGTGATAGCTCCAATGCAAACTTGGTAGGACTGAAACACTTTAATACATTACACAATGTGTCAGTAGGGTCATAACACTATGTTGTATAATACAGTATTGTTCAGTACAAGGCTCTCTTCAGTACAACGGTTGAATTGAGGGATTGAACAGCATTTCGTAGGAAACAATGTAACTGGAAAGCCTGTTTTCTGTATGCAGAGGCACTGCATGCGAAAGACTGAGAAAGTCACATTTTCTTTTATTTAGTACTGATTTCACAAAATGTTCATCATCTATACATTTTCATTTTTGTTTGTTGTTAATTCTGAATCTTCTACACTTGCTCTGTGACTGCTTTTAATTGATCATACATTTTTCACTGATAATGTGGTAGTTAACTTTGTGTTTTTGGTCCTTTTTTATAGTTTTTTGCCCTTATTGAAAAGTGTGTTTGACACTGATCCCTTACAAGGAAACCAAAAAAGGGTTGTGAACTGCAGCACAGCACTAGTTAGGGTCAAGAAGGATAATATTAAATTGTAACAGTACAATCATTCAACAACACAACGGATTAAATAAAGATTAAAGAAACTAAAGTGGCTCACCTTTTCATAGCCCCCCAGCCGTTTGACCACAGAGTACATAAGGAAGAGGTCAACTGAAAACAGAGAGGAAGGACGAACCCATCAGCGCAGCCAAATGGAAGCACATGGCACATGCAAATGTGGAACCGAGCATATAAAAGTGCAAATCAGCTTACAATACGAAAACAAATATGGTCTCCAAATTTGCAAAGCACTTGAAAGGGCTTAGTCTTATTCTCTCTAAGTTGGATACAGTTTTTTTTTCTATTGAGTGGTTAGACTGCAGCTTTTCATAATGCTGATGGCACTCAGCCGGGTGTGATTTCTACTGCCGCATATTTATAACACACACAGCCTTCCGGCAGCTCAGGACTTTTCTTAACTGAAAAATCATATGTGTGTGTTGACACAGAGGCTCTTATAGACATGATCATAATGAAGGCATCACATCACATCTCTGTGGCACAGGAACAGTAGGGAAGTGCAGTCTATTGTCATTGCAACAATTCTAATCTAACTACATTAACAGGATTTGTGGGGCTTCCTTTACAATTCTACACTGGCAAGTCATTTACTGTCACACATTAGAAGTAATTTGTATGGGGGGAAAAACGGTCAACACGTGGAAAGTTGTGTTTATTTCAATCAATCTCTTTTATGTGTCAGTGTAAAGCTGTCTGCTACTTTCCACTTTAAGGTAGAACAAACAAAAAGACAATGAATATGTGGCTCACTCTTCTTGAAACCCAGATTGGGGACTTTGTGGATGGGTGAGNNNCATTCTCCTGAGAGGTTAAAAAAAAAAAAAACAACACCAAATTAGTAATAAGATACAGAAAGAAAAATCAACTCAAAAGCTATTTCTAATGCTGTGATTTTGTTGTTACATTTGCATCCTGGGAGTATTATTATGTTTTGATGGTATAACTTGGGCCATTGTGGTTCAACTGCTCATAATGATTGCCTTATTTTAGATTTTTTATTCAGAGCTCACACTCTACATTTTTCTTTTCTGATCTCTTCACGAGCATAATCTGCTGTGCTTTAGTTTATCCAATTGAACATCTGGCTGAGAGACTTCAGTGACAGGAACATTGATAAATATGAATTGTTCCTGCAAGAATGAAAGAAACAAAAATGTTTTATTACTACAATGCAATCGACTTCGTTATGCTGCCCTTATCTGATATTGCTTTTATCCAGTTGTATCGTGTACCTCCTACGTCAGTGACTCTTTTAGTAAGTCAGGAGGTTTTGACTCTCTTTGATAGAGAATCCCATGTGTGTTTGGACCTCAGCAAACAATAGCTGTTCGGGATGAAGGCCCAATTTGCCATTTCATTTTCAATAAACTTCATTCATGATACAACCAAATCAAAGTCCTCATAACCATATTCTTACAGGAATTAGACTCACTAATCTTAACGTCTAACATTTGTGATTAAAAAAGAAAAACAGTAAAACAAGAACAACCGATGTTACGTATGTGTGTATGTTATTATAGTTACTTATCACCAACTACTGATAAAAAATAAAAAGCCAAACCTTCATCCTTTCAATCCAGGACTCTGACTGACTCGAGTTTGGAGAGTCTCTAGTGTCACGGCCTCTCCTCTTGCGAGGGCGTCCTCGAAGACTGAGAGATGGACATCCTGACAAAAACAACAAAAAAAGGAAAATTAAAAAAATGCACGATAAGGTTTACTATTTAAAATCTTATTGCATTTATTCATATTTTAAGATCATCATTTTGTTGCCAAGCTATAGAAGGGGACTCAAAAACAAGCTTGTCATGATTAAACAAGAGCAACATGCCAAGCCAGCTGATTTGAGCTCCAAGAAGGTTTTTCATTCAGAAGCAATGGGATAAAAAGAATTTGTACTACGTAAAATAGCATTTGAAAATAAACTAGAATCATGTTAAGTGAAAGATTCTCTACAATCTTCACATGATATGGTAACAGAATTGCAGAAAACATATCTAATCACAAGGAGGAAGTGAGGTTTTCAGATGCAAATCTGCTGCCTAGTGATAATCACTGTGAGATAACACACACGTCCATGCTGCACTTTTATGTTACAAATAGCACAAATGTGGCCCTACAACCAAAGACTTATTCATTCACAGTCACTTGCCCCCTGGTGGCTGATAAGGATTGTTGCAGTACAAACAAAGAGTGCTTGTGTCTTTGTACAGAAAGATCAATAAAACTCACAAGTAAACGCAGATCCTGAGCCTGGTCACATGATGCTCTCAAACACTTTGGTGTTCATATTGACTCACACACAGAAAATAAACAAACTGCCTAATAGCAAAGGTAAGCTGAAACAGAAGCATCTAGTGCTAACAGTCAAGAGCCTGGTGGTAAAATTTCTATTTAATCCACAACTATGAAACATTCCTTGTATTGTTGGTGTTTATAGCTATAGTTGGTGTTTTATAAATGCTTAAATCCAATATCATGCAGGGGGTGCATTGACTTGTGTCAAATGAAGGATAAAGCCCAAAACATGCAGTAAAAAACACAAACTTCTTTGTATTCAAACTCTCTAAACTAGGCCATTAATTGAAGTAGAAGCTTTTGCTGGTTTCACAAAGCCACTCACTGAGCTGCCAGGAGAAGCTGGAGCTGCTCTCCAGCGTCGGGTGGCTGAAGGTGTCCCTGCAGTACATCACCCAGGTGTCCACCATTGCTCTGACGCCACCCAGCGCCAGCAGGTGAGCGTCCTGCAGTGCTGGTCCCCATGCTCTGTCTTGGATGCGTCTCTGCAGGGAGCGGAAGCGGCAGTACTGTGGATAGCTGAGTACTTTCACACCTTGACGATCCGGCAGGCCATCTGGGGAGGGAAACACCTGATGTAACTACATATACTTGTTAAATATATAGTGAGAATATAAACTAAAGAAGAGGAAGGAATTTCAAAATAATCTGGGGTTAATTAGACTGTAAATATATGCTGCCTTCAGTTCAGTTTCGGCTTTGGGTGACTGCGAGTGTTCAGTGATTCTTACTCTCAGTTTTGTCCTTCAGCGGTTCACTCGTCTTGTCTGGTGTGGTGTTGCTGTTGACGTTGTTCCCGTCGCCACTCTGTGGGGGTTTGTGGAGTCCGTTGATCACACAGTGTGGCGGCTTTGAGGTGCTTCGCCAACCTGCCGGTTCTGCACATGACCATCGCACCAGGTCCTCCACCCGCACCACCATCTTCCTCGAAACTGCCAGAACCTCATCCTGGACAAATGAACAAGAAGTTTCACTCAAAATTTCATTTCATCAGAGCTGTCTGGAATGTAGAATCAAACGGTATCGTATTTGTTGCAGTTCTGCAATTTTGCACCAAAACGCCAACAGCTCTGTGAGGCTGTGCTACTTTCAGCTCCATACAAGATAATAAGATAATCCTTTATTGATCCCTAGGGGGGAAATGCGAGATTTAGAGTTTCTCGTCTTCAACTATTCCCACTCATGAGACTAAAACTCAAGCTCTGAGAATGTCAAAAATAAAACTGAGTTGACAAGAAAAAAGTAGAATTTCCTACCCTGCTTATATGACAAAAAGGTCAAATAGTATTCTCTTAAATTTTGTATCATTTTACATTTTTACAAGAGTAGGCATTTTCTGTATAACCAGTGGCTCATTCACATAGTTGGGTTTTGAGTGGTGCCCAAAGGTAAGAAAACAACAACAAAACCCAACATTAAGCTGTAAAATTGTGCAGTGTTTTATAATGAGGTCAACTCCCTTTCCAGTTTGTCAGCTGTGATCCTGTTCAAGTAAAAGCCCAACCCCAAAAACCTCAACCTCCCTTGGGCCAGTGCCAGGTGGGAGTTCCTCATTCTCCCACCCCCACTGAAGCCAGGTGTGAGCTCATTAACACAGAAAAAGGCATACATTTTTACGCAAACCATGTTCCGCAGGAGTCATGAATACACATAATATACGTCTCCCTTACTCAAGTCCTTTTATACAAGCCTGTTCAACGTGAGAATGTTACATCACTGCTAGGCCACGCTGTTCTGTGTAGAAATGCAGAAGGACAGAATGAGGGGCATTGTTGCTGTGCCATAATTCCAGCAGCAAAGTTACACACAGAGCTTTTTGACGTCTGCGTAAAAACAAACAAACAGAGAGCTCATATGCACTAACACTCGTCACAGAAGCTGTGTAATATGTCATGCCTCTGATTCGGGGAAAATTAATTAAAAAATAAATCAGAGGCCTGGGCCAAATTTATTCTGCTTCGTTTGATTAAACTGATGGGGTCTTCTTAATTCAAGTATTTTGGAATATGTGTGAAATGGGAATTGCTCATTTGCCAATGTCTGCATGCTAATTTACAAGACAATTTGCATCCACTGTCTGTGTGCTCTGTAATCACTTGCACCGTGTTTAAAAGCAGGACAAATTGCCATGTTGCTGCTTGCGTTTTCACTCAGCAGAAGCTGAACAAAAAGGTGTTTTAACACCAGCCAATAAAACTCCACCTGTGAATGACTATCCATTCCCAAGCAGCTGCACTGCTGATCAAATCAATGTTTTACTAAATCAATAGCAATGTGGCTGAACCAGAACAGTCCTGCTATATGCATTCACAAGACTGCGATTTCAAATGATAGATTGCTGACAGAACTAGAATTGTCTTTCCAACTTCACTATCACACAGACTCAAGCAAAACTACTGCTGACGTTCACCATGAACACACTGAAACACCAAGCTAACCTTTCAGCATTTGCATCTCGGCGGCCATTTCAGATTACATCAGTCTCAACAATGAAATCCCCATTTTAATCTGAAATGGAAAAAATATTTACTTGAAACAGCTGTGCTGAAAATCTAAAATGTTATGTAATAATTGAATTATGGACTACTTAAATCTACAAATGTATTTATTTGAGCAGATGTATTTTAATGGGTATTTTCTTTTGAATGAGAGACAAACTAATGGATATCAATGGAGCATATTAATGGAACAAACTGATCTTGCATGACTTAAGAGGTAGAAAAGGTATCTTAAAAGTGACACTTCAGAGATAAACTCTTTGAATTAAAAAAAAAAAGTGAAGTCATTTCCTGCACAACACTCAAAAGCTTCATTTTTCCAGTAGGAAAAACTAATCCACTATACAGGGACATCACACATGAATATTGAAGTTCAAAACGTGGAAAATCTGGTTTCAGACAAGTCATAGGATTCAAATTTGGATAATACATTAGTGTCACTCCCAAAGGAGTTTTTCATGAAGGCTGAGCTGCAGCCTGCATGTGAACCGTGTTAATCAAAAACACTCCAGACATTTGAGACTTTTCTTTTCATGTAAAACCGGGTTTTTTTTTAGAGCAAATACATTTGTTTAAACTCATTTCCATACCAAGGGAGATAAAATCTTTTAATTAGACCGATTATAAAGTAATAGACTACCCTAGCACTTTAGCAACAGGAAATGGAAGAAAGAAAAATATGAAATGAAGACAATTCTGTTCAACAAAAGGACACTGACTGAAGGTAATCTATTTAAGTTCTGGGCAAAAGATGTTTGGATAAAATAAGAGACAGTGTTCCTGTGACAAGGTTATTAATAGATGTTCTTAAAGCATTCCCCAGATTATATTCGGACGACGGACACTTCCAGTAGCAAGTCTACAAGAGTCACAGCCAGACCTTTGCTTAGTTCACACTGTATGAGTGAGATGCTTTTCTAATATGTGTGAAGTGTATTTTTCAAGTTCATAATAAATGCATGTATTTTGCACTTCTTTGTTAGACAATTTCAGTCAATAGAATACAATTGGGAATTTTGAAATGTGAACCTTGGCCTGAGTGTGTTGTATCCTGTAGTGTACACTGTCCTCTCAAATGTACTGTATAAAAAAGTTTGGGCAGCCTCGGTGAAATAACCTTTGTCGTTGTTGATAAGAAGGTAACAGCTTTTGCAGCTAATGAAACATAAAACACAATATTGTTTGCAAATGCCAATGTGCACTTTTTCTTCTTTTTATAAATTTAGAAAACTCTTTGGCACATGCAAAAGGTTGGACATCCTAATCTACACTTTTGGGCAACAACTTGGCAGACATCACACCTTAAAAGCAGGGAGTTTTTTGTTTTGTTTTTTTACAGTGAGCTACAAGTCTTTCAGTTCTTGTTCTTCAGTTCTGCATTCTTGCTTGCAAAAGGAATCTCGTTATGCAGTAACGGATGCCCGTGTTGCCCTTTTTAAGGTCATTAGCAGGTTTTCAAGATATTTAAAAAGTACGTTTTAGTGTAATTAAAAATGTTTTGAGTCTGTTTTGAGATGTTTTCTAGGTATGCACTTTCATTTTCATGTGAATTATATGAATATGAGTTGGATCATTTCAAAAACAAAGAAAGGGTGAGGCAGAGTCAGATATAGAAAAGAAAAAGCATGTCCGTATTGAATAACTGGGACAGGAGCCAGTTGCTCCATGATCTTTGACCCACCTCTCCATGCTCCTTGGTCCGGCCCTTTGGAGTGTCTTCAGGCAGGAAGTAGAGTCTGGCACTGGCCAGCAGGTGATGCTGTGTCTGCTCTTCCCATAGTAAGGTCACCTGTACACCAGCAAGAAAAGATACTCTCAACAATTCTACTCCCGAAGATGTTCAGTCAGGTCAAGCGATTCAGATAGAAATAAGCAGAATACTAACAGTTTGATGAGGTCAGATATAAAACAAACCATGTCTTAACCTGATAGTCTGGTGACAAATGTGTTATTTGGACATGTGGATTATTCCGCTTGTCAACACACCTTAAGACAAAAAATACAAGTGACACAAACCGACAAATATTGGTGTTGGTGTCGATGTTGCTGTGAAATACAGAGTGGATCTGATTGCTTAGGTTTGGAGGTCTGACATGTTTCGTCGCTGAATCACAAGGAGGGATTTCAACATTATTATGACTGTTTCGAGAGGGTTTTGTTTGGTTTTCTTGACTTAGCAAACAGGCTGCCTCACATTCAGTCACACCTGGAAACCTCTTAAACCAGATTTGACTTTATAACCAATTGTTTTATACTTTCCCGAAGACTTGTTTGTGTTGTTAGCCAACATAATTCTCCCATAATGAAACATTGGTGACGACTCAATTACTTTCTTCACTAGTGAAGAAATTCTCCTTACAGAATTATGCCCAAACAAGAAGCTCTGTGAGCCTCTCTGCTTTCAGACAAAATGCTGCCACTTGTATGGCAATATGCTTACAATGGACTTTTCTGTCCTGTCAAAGCAGGAAAAGCACATTT
Organism: Mullus surmuletus; assembly: GCA_903171835.1. NCBI lineage: Eukaryota > Metazoa > Chordata > Actinopteri > Syngnathiformes > Mullidae > Mullus > Mullus surmuletus. The sequence continues at coordinate 658,022 of CAESWR010000780.1, forward strand.
CTAAATAGTCAGATTAACTGAATCACACTTCAGAGTCAGTCAGTGAAACCTTAAAACTCGAGACCAGACTCACCAACATGGATGAGGCAATTATATTTTGCCACCCGAGTTTTCTTTTTACCTGAGGTTGCTTCAAACAACAGATATGTGGCTCTAAATAAAAATACAGCGAGTACAAATTTAGTCATCCATGAAGCAAATGGGGTTAGGGAAAACGATCCAACGGTTGCTGATAGTCACTTAAATGTTGAGTAATTCCAAAGGGTTTTTTTTCCCATCAAAGTCGCAAAAAGTGGGCTCTGTTGTTTGGTTTATTTTCTTTCAAACTGTTTTGCATCAAACCCTTCATCACAATCAATCACTGCCAACTGACTACTATCAGCCTTAATACAATGCAATCTCATTACACGTGGCCTTACTTTTTCAGCATGTGACCTAAATTTGCTAAATTTAGTCTTACCATGGGATGTAGACTCAATAAAACATACTATTAGTCTACTATAGCTCATGCGAGGAGCTAGCAGAGGTTGTGCATGACCCATTTAGAGTGTAATGTGCAATTTCACCCTGGTTCGGATTGTATATTCTGTTTGGTTCTGATCATGATTGGTGCTGATCAGCCTGTAAAATCAGTTGCTGTCAAAAGACGGCGAAAATAACGCAGACGATGTCACTACGATGTAAATTGGAAGCTAATCTTGGATCAGGCTTGAGCCTTACAGTACACAAAGCTAAAGTGTGGACTTTGCTTCATGTTGCTGCTGCATCATGGGAAGTTGAGGAGTAGTTCAAAATATCAAACTAGGAGCTAAAGGTCAGAATCCTTTTGTCTCTGCTGATCTATAAAACCGCCAGATCAAGAGTGATCATAGTTAAACTGGCAAAAATAAACATGCAAACATTGACAGCAATTTCGGTTTGGGTTTTTTTTTCATTGTGACTGTTTTTTCCCCCATTCTCTTTTTTATGGTTGTGCCCTATGAGGTTACACATGTTTGTGTTTATCAGAGATGCTTAAACATTTTGGGCTTCCCTCATTTTCCTATATAATTGCAAGTTGCATGCAGCGGGGGACAAGTAGCAACAAGCCTCCAGTGGGGGAAAAGGGATCTTTAAAATACACGGGCAAAATAAAAATAAAAACCTTGTAGCCCGGATTCTATCATGAAAAGACCTTTCAATTATGTTTCTAGTCGTACAATAGTCTTTTTTAAGTTTGCTGCCACAAGGCAAGATGCAATCTCCAAATCATTTATGTGCTGTTCTCACTCTTAGCATTTCTGAAAGATTATTTGATACAATAGGTATCTAGAACATCTATCTGAATTTCCTTTGTTAGTTTTTTGGATAGAGCTTGCTAGTTTAGGATGAGTAATACTGGGTTGATGCTGGTAACAGGTTCTACCTTTGTGGAGTCACCATTGATCCATGTTATCCCATCAGCAAAAACACATGTTGACGTCCCAGCACCATCAGTGATGTCAATGACAACTGGCAGAGAACCACAAATCCAGCGGAAGGACAAAAGGAAACGGCGGGAACCTGTATCTTACCTCAGCAATGCACACAGGGTCCTGTGGTCCACAGCGGATGAAGTAAAACTCCCCGAGCTTCCACACCTGGACCGGGCCATCGGGCTGAGTCCTGCTGCTCACTGACTTGTAGAAGGCATAGCTGCCTCGCTGACAGGAGGGAGCACCCAACCACTGTGAGACGAGAGGACAGGTACACAGGTGAGGAACAGTTAATGCTCCCCACGAAGCTCCCGCAGCATTTTTCGGTGGCACAGTTTGACATTTACTAAGCTCTGCAAGTTGATCATAGGCCACACATTTGACCCCTTATAAGCCTTTCGGGGATAGAGGAAGGACAACCAAAGAGTGAAATAGAGAAGCATAACTCCTTGATTTAAAGCAAAATAAAGTGACAACAGTAGGGTAACGGCTGGCAGCATAATGCCGATGATTAAACAAATCTAACTAGGTATCTGGGAACAAATTAGCCACCATGTCAGACCTTTTAATGCAGCAATGTAGCAAACCACAATGTTCAAATTCTAATATTCTAATCTGCTCTTGTTGCATCTATAGTATAGATGTAGAATTGCAGTGGGTTTATTTATATGCTTTACTGGAGAGGAGAAGAAAAATAAAGGTCTGAATTAGAAACAGCAAATATTATGACAACATGGTATTTAAACATTGAGCAGATACTATTTATGTAGCCATTTATTCTACCCTCTCCCCCCAAAGTAGACACACATATCCTCACACGACGATGGTCATAAGAAGAGGCTTACTCGATTGAGCCACTACACTATTATGAAAAATAGAGAAATTAACAGGATAATAATAATAATGATAGTAATAATAATAATAGACTTAAATACCAGTGTCCTTCCTTCATTTCCTTTACGATAAACAGTTTTTTCCACACGCAACAGCAGGATATCGTAATATATTAAACAACACTGAGAGAAAATGTTAAAAATTAACTCCTCCTCTGTTTAGTATGGCAGTGGCATATCTGCAGTCCTTGATACAGACTCTGAATACTGTATGACTGTTTGCAAATCTAAGAAGCTGAAGAAAGCAGCTTTGTATTTAGAAAGGTGGGGAGAAAAGGATTTTCACCAAATACCAATAAGGATGAGACCTATAATGCACAAATGCAAAATCTGAAAAAAGAAGACTAAAAAAAAGAAAAGATGGAAGAGCTGATTCGGCAAAGAATAGCTTCCTGTTATCACTCGAATGCCAGTGCAGTGGACATACTTGTTAGGTATACAGTCTTGAGTAATAGAGACACAAACGCATTTAAAATGTGTTTTAGTACTGAGGCTGCAGATTTCAGCGGTGTTGGACCGCACTGCTTTTGGCGACACCATTTGCATTTAAATGCATTAGAAGGGGCTGGATATTGAAGAAACCTTTGAATATATTACTACCCCCCAACAACTTCAATGACAAACACAAGGCAACAACTGAATATAAAGCTGCATCATAAGAAGAATTCTCTGGAAAAAGCTCCCTTTAGCTGCAACAAGACAGAGAGAGGTTTGAGTTTGAGAGTCGAACAAAACAGCTGAGTTGCAAATGAGCAAATACATCTGGAAAACTGTCAAATTAAATGTTTCGCAATGAATCAAGTAAAAATCATGACCCATTTACTAAAACGTGTTTAAAACGAGTCATGTTTGGTATGAATAGAACTGGCCTGCTGCTCCTGCTCTGTAGCAGCAACTGGTGTTATGTCTCCTGTAGCACTAGAGGAGTTCAGATAGTTTGCAAATATAATTCTGTTAGCGTCATCATGATGTCAGCACTGCTATCTTTCTTTGGGATTGAAGACTCCAGATTTATATCAGAAAACTTGGAATACAGTCTGGTGGTTGAAAGTTTGAAATATGTAGATGTTTACCAGACGAACGCTTTTACGAAATTAGATGTTGCGTTGCATAATGGGAATTATTTGATTATAGGGTTCATTGATTTATATAGTTTGATCCAAAATACAGATTAAAAGTCCCAAAGACAGCAGGGACTCAATCAACAAGAATCTAAATGAATCCTTCAATATTATTTTCTGCAAATGATTGAGGAGGATGTAAATGCATAAAATGTCCACAATGTTTAGCTGATTAAATACTGAATGTAGGCCATGAGCGTGGTCGATTGAGGCAGACACCCGCAAAGCAGTATTTCTAGTTTTTGTCAACAGCCAAGTTGCAGTTTATGTACACATGTGTCCAGGGGCCCTGATCTCCGTTAGGTATAATAGAGGTGATGGAAAATCAGTCAGGAATGTGGTTCTGAACATTATGTTCATATCCCTTCACAATGTGATCATATTCAGACAAGTGACAAACAAACCAAAAAATGATGCCAATTTATGTTGCCTGTGTAGAAACAAAAACAAAAGTGGCTGTCTCTACATTCTACTTTCTGAGAGGCAGGAAACAATCGTTATCTCTTCACCAAAGGAAGGGCCTATACAAATGAATATGATGTTTTTCAGGGAGGTTATGATTCAAATGACAAGTAAAACATGTTGCCAGAGCTCTCTGGCAAACAGTAACAAAGTGAATGTGAAAATAGATATATAACTGACAAACACATCGCGAAACGACCTTGGACAGGAAAAAATAAAAAACCTTTCCAACTTTCAACATGACTGGCAGTACAATTTCCTCCTTGCTGTTCTATTTTACACACTGTTAAAATACCGACTCGGCTGTTAGAATAATCAGATGCTGTGTTAATGTGACAAGACCTTATTTTCTTTGTTCAGTTTAAGAGCAAATAAAGAGAGAATGAATTTTAGTGTTCAAAATATTTAGATTTGTTTTTTCCATGCAAAGAACTTGGCCTCTAAAATGTTTGAGATCTGCCACAAAATCTTTGTGAAAAGGAAACATGTTAAGTATTTACTGGTTCCAGCCTCTCAGCCTTGGCTTTGGAATTAAATCAAAACCACGTAATGCGTTTCCACAAATACATCAAAATCGTATTTGGTTTTGTAAATTGAGATGTGTATGTTGGAATAAAGCAAGTAAGTGTTCGTGCCAACTACAAAATACATTGTAATATTGCAACAATCCAAGTTGGGTGCTGTGCAAGTAACTATGATCTTAAGTGTGCATATGTACCTCTAAGCAAGTGAAAGCTTTTTAAATATTTAGCAGCTTACTAGCATGTATTCATAAACTGTTAATGACCGAAAATGGACTTCTTTCTGCTGCGCAAGTTCCTCTTTTGGTACGTCAAATGTTCAGTGTCTCATTTGGTGAAAATGAATGTCATATCCAGTTTGTCCATGTAAAAGCGGCGGCCTAGTTTACATGGCACTTCAGGTGTGTTTATACTTAAGATTGTGATGAGGAGCACTTGATTTGTTCTACCTGGCAAGTAGCTATTGCTGCTGGCCGTGGGTGTGTACTCGGCAGGAACAATAAATCGAGCACACCTCGACTGGCTTCATGCATCTGAAAGCCAATACTGTCACTCTGCTGCAGCTGGATGAATAAAGCTGCAGCTTTGATTTCAGTGTTTTGTAACAGGAAGTGTGAGGAGCCCCAGGCCTGTGACACTCAGAGTCATCTACAAAAAAACAACAAAAAAAAATCTAGATGAAAAACAAAGGCCCCCAAACAGATTTTTGTGTCTCGGTAAACTCAGTAAAGACAGAAAAAAAAATCACTTTCATCACACTTTTAACAAAGAAACCAATTTTCTGTCCTATAATCCTCAAGTATGTGACCAAAATGGTGACATCACTAAGAAGGGCTGTGAGCTGCCATTTTGGATCTTGAGCCACAGCTTTAGGTTTTTTTTTGTTTTCCTGTGCTCAAACATTACTCAGAGATAACCACAAATCCACACAGAAGTGACGTTGATCAGTTCCCTTTCCGAGAGCGAGGGAACCCCTTTTTACACAAATTAGATGGGTTTCAATACAACTAAAGTTACCGTTTTGTTAACACGGGTTTAGTTCAGTTTTGGGACTTCTGTGTCAGCACTGTGTCACATCTGACACAGTCGCTCATCTGATAATTAGAGTAAATTAATTACACACCAGTTTGATAATCTGATTATGTGTCAAGCAAAACTGCTGCTAAAGAGCGTGCAACGCTGGCCATGTTGACCATCACATTATTCAATCATCAATAGCTGAGGGCCTGGTTCTGTCGAAACAAGCACAAATCAATGCAGACTGGAATTTGTGATGGTCCAGAAACTCCCCAAATTCAGTTTGCTTTTAAAAATAACAGAAATAATCCCATTTGTGAGGCTGAAACCAGAGAATATTTGATGAAAAAAAACACTTTCATCCAAAAAATACTGCACACTTGTTTTTATGTCAATCAACTAAATGACTAATTGTTTCACTCCTGATTTGTAATGTATTTTCAATTCAATTATGCAAAAAACACAGTGTCCAAACAATAACAGAAAGGGAGGCTGCATGCTGAATTAAGTGCAAGAGGACACACGCATAGCCTATACCCCAGGCAGAGAGCCATTTACAACAGAAAAAATGCAACAACATGTTTAATTGCTTCAGTAATTTCCTTATTATTATTTGTTTAAGGCTGCCATTTTTTTGCAAGAGGAACAAACTGCATTTGTTTGGGAGTTTTCACATGCGGGTGACTGCACATTTGATGGTTTATTGACGATTTCTGGCATCAGATGAAATATCAAACTTTGGATGCGCAGACATGTATAAATTCTCGTGGGAAAATAAAGAAATGGAATATCACCAGATTAGTTAATTGATGCAATTTGTATCTTGTTTTGTGCAGAATATCTTTCATGACAGATGCACCGCTCCTCCTTTTTGCCATACAATTTAAAATAAAGCAATTTGAGATTAACACAATATCTCCAGAGCCTGGAATTTACAATATTATGACAAAGTACATGTTCTAGGTGTTGTTTTATGTACCAGACAGCAGTCATGGTTAACCGGTTTTTACAGCCTTGCTGAAAACTGCTGCTAGGGAAATACTGCAGTTTTCAGAATCTATCACAGAGCCTCTACCCCTCTGCCATCCCGTTTGGAGCTGGAGGCATGAAAAGACCAAATTACAACAGCTTTACACGAAACATAATATGTAGACCCGCAGCTGCAACATGCAAGCTTCAAATGACCCCAAATATTTCACAAATGTAAGTCACAAAAGCTCAGCTTGAAGTGACACGGTTATTACTCTATCTGGATGAATGAAACAGAGAGCATTATCTGTCTAATATTCAATTACACTCTGAATGAAGTGGCTCATATTTGAA
>CAESWR010000780.1:671930-685963 GCA_903171835.1 Mullus surmuletus
GGGGGGGGGGGGGGGGGGGGGGGGCATAAAACAGGTCAACCAATCAGAACTGATAAATAGATACAAGATAAGAAAATTAACCAACGCTTAGAGTGTGCATCAAAGCAAGTAAGTTCAGTGAAGATGAAATAAAGATTTTACAGACATTTTGAGAATTTAGAAAGACTTGAACCTCGCCTCAGCTCATGCATTTTGACTGCTCTCTACTGCAGTTTGCATGTTTTAATATGATATTCGCATGCAAAAGATAATGTTTTTTGTTTTATCATGTTAGGAACAAACAGATCTTTGGCACCACATGTGATTTGAAAACTCTGTGTTGTCTGACAACAGAAATGTGTCAATGAGAAGAACCGTTTTGGGAATTAAAACATAGTCAAATGCTGAATTGAGATAAAATAAAGTCAGGCTTTCCTTCCGCCAGCAGCAGATGCAGGCTGCAACAGGTTCGTGTTTTACTGCATCTTGTGTAATACCGTATGCTGATAACACCATAAATGCCTCTTTCTAACGTAACATTGCTTTGCTCTTTCTCATTTCTGTTCCTCTTGTCTTGTTTTTTTCCCCCCTTCGGTTTTTGTGTTTGTTTGGACCTTCCTTGTCGCAACATCTACTGAAACTGAAATCATCAATTTTCTCCCTGAAGACGGCCCTAAGAGATACCTTGGGTGAATAAAAATGATGCATTGATATGTAAGCAGCATATCATCAGATCTTCTGCAGCTTTGACTCTCGCTATTGGCATTTTGCTCGAAAGAAAAAAAAAATCTTCCCTGTCTCAAAATAACTCCCGCAAGACTGGAAGGAAGAGAAAGCGTTGTTTTTAGCAATATTGCATAGTTGTATCTCTTCTATTATTTAAAAGAAACCCTCCAATATGTTTAGAGGGGCCATTTTTTCTGGAATAGATAGTTAAAGAATATGTGAATCAAGGCCACAAGGGTGAAAGTAGCTTTCACAGAGAGATTAATGTAGCACACTGAAATATGCAGCAGTAGAAGTATATACCAGAAATCCGATATTCAAATGTTTCACTTGGATAAACTGTACTGCCTGCTGATGGTTTCAACCCGAATTCAAAAACTTAGCAATAAACTCCGTTTGTAGTGTGAAGGCACAATAGCAAAGTCAGTACATTTCTCCACACAGTTAAAAAAAACACACCCACAAAAGCTTAAGTCTATAAAAGAGGAGTAAAGTACTCAAGCAACATCTCGAGCAGAGAGTTAGTTGTTGATATTTTTCTGTCTCAAGCCAAATAAAGTCTACAACTCAACACAAAACAAACTGTATCATCAGCACACAAAGCATTAAATATTCTACTTGTAGCGAGAGTGCAGCTTCTGGATGAGTTTATCTGATTTAAGCGTTAAGAACATTGATTTAACAGAGCGGCAGGCTGATTTTGTCCTCACAAACACGGAACTCGTGTGTCCCTGTGTAAGTATACGTAACCTGCTGTTAGCACTTTTGGCCAGTAGGAGGAGGAAGCACGTGTCTGTTGAAAGTTCCACAAAGCTGAGCTGAACTTCCCCCACAAAGAGGCTCCAGCATGACATTCATGCAGCGGCAGGCCTCAACACAAACACCCGGACGGCCTTTTTCAAGATTTCTCAAACAATTCCAATCACAGCTCCTCTCTGCGCTGATCGGCCTCGCAGACCAGCCGTCATTTCTGTCAAAGCCCAAGTTGAAAATTAACAGCCAAGCTTGGGAAACAAACAAGTCTTGTCAGCTGTTATTAAGGTGGATTCCGGCTGGTAAATGAATGTTTCCCCACGCAGGCTTTCATTGAATGTGTAGCTAACACAAGGAGATGGATTTCATATGTGGATTTCATTTCATTGTAATTAAAGGGAAACCAGCTCTGATCCTTTATTTTGATATTTAGAGATTAAGGCTTTGCGATGGAGGAGAAAGGAGATTAGAGGTTTTAAGCATTTCAATGAGTTAACTGACGTTTTTTTATGTTTTCCCAAAAACCACATGAGATATCCACTAAAAAGGTTGAGTTTTTATATCTAACCTCTTTCCATCTGTAACATCTTTCAGGAGTTTTGCATTAAAAAGTTAATTAAATGTGTATATTTAAAATTGTATTTTTCAGCACCTATCCAGATAGAAACATTCATCAGCTACTTGCTTATGAGATTGGGTTAAAGTCATGGAGTGGATAATAGTACAAAATGTGACGGAATAACCTGTGACTGTGATATCAAAATGTATTGTGGAAAAACGATGTATTTGGAAAAACGAAACTAAACAGCTTTAGTTTGTATAAAATTGATATTTTTGCCCTTTGTTTCATCCCTCGGACAGATGCTGTGACATTTACCACACAAAATTCAGAAAATAAACCTTTGTTATTAAGTTTCCTTCTCTCCTAGCGGCTTTAATGAAACAAACTTATGTCGGTGGATCTTTTCATCATTAATTATCACAAGCATTCAAAGTCAGAGGTTTAATGATCAACAGATTATTAATTTGTTGAATAAGGTGTCATATGGTTTTATTGAAAACACATTTTTCACAAAAGCGCCATAGATGTCCAGTCATGATATCATAAATAAAATGACATAAATACATTTCAGTGGCCACAGTCTCATTGGTTTATTAAACAGCCTCTTTCACTGGCATCTTCTCAAAATATAATATCAAATTTTAATAATCTCTGTTAGATTGTCAGATCTTCTGTATCTGAACTCATAACATAACTGGTAACTGCATATTAAAACGGTATTAACACAAGAGAGTTAAAAGAAAACTCCACATGCTCCGCCCCACGTGCTCTCTTATTCATCCTCGTCGTCCTCCTCCTCATCCTCCTCATCCTCCCCATCGCTGTCCTCCAACAACCTGGACTGGAGAGCCAACCGCTGCGCCACAGCCGTTACCATGGCAGCACCTTTTCCGCTGCCATCCTCGGAGACAAGGAAGGTGATGTCACACTTAGGGGCGAGGCGGCGCACCATCACCTGGAGCTCCTCGCTGAAACTACAGGGGGAAGGCAGATCGCAACGGGAAGATATGAACACCTACGTGACACCTACTTTAGGAACCTGAATTTCCTTTAATCATCTGCTCTGAGGATTCTTTCAGAATAAAAATGTTACTTTGTTTTCAAAATCTTCTGGGTCTTTTTCTATTGGAAAAAACAACAACTAACAAACAGCTGTAAAGCATAAAATCTGTTCACCATGTAAATCAACAGCAATAATATTTAAAAAAGCGGACAAAAATCCTTGTTTTTGTCGGAACTCTGGAGCAAACAAAGGTCCGCAGGGTGATTGAGGGCTCGTGGTGGTCAATAATATCGTCTTACTTGGGGTGTTTCCTGTAGACCGTCCCATCGATGCCAACAGTGGTTTTCAAGTGGTCCAGCCCACGGTTTACGCGAATACGGTTGGCAATGGTGGCCAGAGCGGCAGCACAGAGGCGGGCTGAGCGCGAAGAGATGGTGTCACAGACAAGACGCACCACGAGGACGTCCAATGGGTCCCACTTCAACCCCAACTTTGTCAGAATTTTCTGCCCCTTTTCCAGGCCTTCATCGACCCTGAGCCAGAGACAAACAGGAAAAACCTGTTGAGGAAACTAATCTCGCTGTGCACAAAGAAGAAAAGAATTCCTCATCTACATTCCTCACACATAAACTCTTTTTCGATGACAACTTTGACTCATGAATATTCTTTCGAAGTACTTAATACTTTCACTTAAGAACACCGTGACAAGGAAACTCACTGTAAATGTGTCAGAGTGCAGAAGAATCCTGAAACTGCTTGCTCAAAAGGTTCTATGTCTCTTTCAGTGAGAGCGTCCTTGTTCTTAAAAGCACATCCTGGAGTTTGTGAATTTGTATGCAGTAATGACTGACATTCTAGTAACTTTAAAAACAAAGACCACATTTTTTCTCTTACTCTTCAATTTCAGAAATGAATCTTGTCTCAAATGTCCCTGGGGTCTTCAGCAGGTCTGACAATTGTCCCTTGAACAGCAGCTTGTCCTTTGTCAGCTTCACCAAGATTAGGCGCACAATTTCTCCCAGATACATGCCGCTAATCATCTTCTCAAACCTGCAGAAGGAAACAGCAGAGAGAAGTAGGGTTCAGTTCTCATTCTCCCAAAGTGAGGAACAACAACTAATGCAACCCTAAACATTTAGCGCGTTGAGGTTTATTAGGGTGACTAATAAGTCTATACATACGTGTGGATCCCAGGGTTGATGGACTTCTGGTCCACCTCTATGTCAAACTCGGTTTGGATGTCCCTCAGAGAACCATCATCTCCAAAGCCGCCCCATTCTGTGTTGATGCACATCCGCCCGGCCTCGCCCTCCACCCGCTTCACGTTCTTCATCTCCTCCATGTAGCAGGCGTTGGTTCCAGTACCTGCAGAGGAAGATAAACATTCTTCTGACGCTCAATTCCATCTAGAATGGAACCAAATCTGGAAATAGCTAAAAGGGTTATTGCTTTTTGAGTGGATCAGTCAATCCATAATTCATCAGAAAGAGTGAGAAATGCCCACCATTTGAGAGGGCAGTGCACTAAATATTGTTTTCCCTCAAAATCATTTGAACAGAATCTAAGACCATGTGGAAATATTGTAAATATAATACATTTTGAGTTTAAAAAATACAATATATCATGTAATCTTTATATCTATAATATGAAGAGACTATTTGTAGTCAATAAGCACAAGCACTGCAATATTTTGTTTTTGATGGCTAATCAAAGAATTTGGTTAATAAAGGTGGTCCAAACCTTGGTCGCAACCTCTAAAATGAGCAATCCAACAGGTTTACATGGAATAAAACTTCAAATAAAATTCTTAAAATGCACTTGTCATACATCAAAGTCTGCCTGTGAGATTTATGGGACTTGGAGTCATTGCGATTCTCGAAAATACAAAGAAATCAAGCTTTTCTTTTTTGCTGCGTATCTCCTTTATCTGTATCCAACACTGACATGTAAGGGAGTGGTATAATCATCTCCAGAGGGAGACTTTCTACTTTTCCTCTCAAGCTAATTATAGCACAAAAAGACAACGTTTCACTGCTACATAACCCTCATTATATCTAATGTGATCATGCTGTCGAGCAGTTTTTTGTCTTCACCAGGTAAAACATATTATGTCTGTTAGAAATACTACATTCTGTATGGAGTGAAAGGATGCTCTTTTTCATGATTAGACTAGAGTGAATGTGGGCCTTCAGTATGAGCCCTCAATTACTCTCTGAGGGGCAAAAGCAGGATTGAATGCACAAGTGTGATGATGATATCTTCTGCATATTTCATTTAAATGTCAACATCAAACAAAAAAACAGATGAGATTTTCCTGTCCATGAAAATCATACGTGTTTGTTTGAGACACAACACTGTCGGCTCTCAAAACAGAATGAAACTTGACGGACTACAATCAATTATTTTATCTTAGTGTTCTAAATAGAAACAAGTGAAACAGATCTACAATACAATCAGCCATCCAGCACCTCTATTACAACTCTTATTGTTGGACAGGTGTGTGTCAGTGTGTGAAAATCAGGAAAAAGCAATGTAGATGAAGCAGTTAGAATCTCACCAAATGTAGAACCCCACCAGCTGTAGCAGCACAGAGCAGGTAAGATTGATCAAATCTTAATTTCGAAATATTTAAAAGATAACTCTGTGGAGAAGACACTTTTGGTGCTCTCTATTCTAAGGTAACTGACCTCATGAAAATACAGTGCATTTAGTTATTCTATATTATTTGAAGGTGTTGTTTACCGATGATCATGCCGATCTCACAGCTTTGGTCTCTGTAGCCGCAGCTCATCATTGTGCCCACTGTGTCATTCACCATGGCAACGGAGCCTATATGATAGTCCTGAGGAGGGAGAGATAGAGGAACATTTGTGCCCCTTCATTTGTAATCTTTTTGCCAAATAGAAAGAAGGCAAAAGAAAAACAACACAAAAACCTCTGCAGTAAACAATATCCTGTAAAATCCCCCCTGTCCCCACCCGAATCTCCAGGGATGGAGACGAGGAGATTCTACATTAAGATGACACTAGCAGAGTAGTGACAGCATCATACTTAGCATCAGCATCAAATGTTTAGACAATGATGAAAATATATATATATATATATATATATATATATATATATATATATGTACATATTTTTAAAAAGTATTATGATAGTTACTTTTCAAAAGGTGGCGTGAGTTTAAATTCCTTCAGTCTATAAGATTACAATGATTGAATGAATGAGTAAAAATTATTATATTTTTTTCAGTCAATGTTGCCTCTGAGGAATGCTCCCTGAATCAATAACAACAAATCAATTCACGTTATGAACAGCAGCCGCAGGAACTTCATTTCTGTCTTTGTGTTTGCAACTCAGACATTCACAACATGTCAATGCTGTACAAGCGATTTGTTTTCAAACCTAGAAGCTATTTTTTTGACTCACCCCTCTCCTTTGAATGGCGTCTTTTAGCAACTTAACCACATCTTGTCCTTCCACACCGGAGCAGTTGAAGCCTTTGGTCCAGCGGATCAAGATGCTCTGTGCAAAGGCGAACATTTCATTATGAAAAGAAAAACATCAATTCATTAAAATGAAGCTGCTCCTTCTCTTGTCTCTTCAAACTATCAATTGGAAATTAAATAATGTATTTGGGACACTTTCTCACAACTAAATTATGTTTAGTTAAATTAATATGCAAACAAATTAAATCATTTATTTGGCTAACTTTCTCACAACTAAACTATGTTACTAAACTAATAAACAAACAGCAAACAAAAAATGAACAGGGGTTGAAGTCGATGAAAGCTTTAAATTTCCCTGCAGCTCCCTCCCATGGCTGCCGACTAACACTATGGCTTTTCTTAAATAGACCATTGATTGATGTGTGTTCGTGTGTGTGTGTGTGGGTGTGTGTATCCTCCAACCTTTGCACAAAAAAATAGAAAAATAAAATCAATCAGTTTACAGATTGTATTGGGGATATTTTGAGCAAGCAGGGAAAGTTTGTTGGTCAGTCTTGGTGTTAAATCAGATGTTTGCAAGTGTTACAATGATGGTGGGGGGTTAAGTGCTTAATTGTGATGGTTAGTGGTGGGGGGAGGACGAACTCTGCAGGTCATGAATGTGCTCAATGAGATAGCGGTACCAGCTGTGTGTCTGCGTGTGTGTGTGTAAGACCTTGTCAATTTCTTTCTGTTCACAGGGGAAGGAGAAGGTGAACCCAAGAGGAAGAGTATGTCCCTTCAGATTTTGAGATTGGAGGAAGTCGCTAAGGCAGGCAGCAATGTGGTCAAACAGCTAGAGAGAGAGATAAATAGAAGGAAGTTAAAAAAAAATAAATAGGGAACGCAAACATCTCAAGACATTTTTACTATAGAACATATAGCAGCTATACAGTGCAGCTATGTCAGATGTCAGATGTCAGTTCAGGTGAAATTGCCATTGTCATCTCATATTGCAGTGATGAATAATATCAACACATTTAAATACATATTGGTCACTGCTTTTAAAGAAATTCCTGCCTGATCCGCTCTACGTGTGTATTGTTAGTCTTGCTTGCAGTCACAATCTCTGTTGTCATGTCCCATAGTTTCTGGAGCTGCATTTACTCTACCTGATCTCCAGTTCCCAGCATGATATCTTGCGGGATGGCACAGATCTGACTGTCCATCTTCACGACTCTCTGTTCTTGCTCCACCACTCGGACATGAAGCACCCGGAAGTTTGTTCCGCCCAGATCCAAAGCAAGGAAGTCACCTTTCTCTGCAAGGAGAGAGAATAATAAACAAATGAGTGAATTCATGTATGCAATTTCTCGTTGTTGGGAAAAGTAGAAGCTACAGTTCAGAGAAGAAGTTGTTTTACCAACAGCTGGCACATATTAGTCCTAGACACAATTACTACTCCTTCCACGGTGCCCCAGATCATAAAAGATATGCATATGAACCCTGCAAACAAAGAAAATAACTCACAATGAGTTTGTTACCTGTTCCATCCGGCGTGGCCCTGACAAAGGTGGGCAGCATCTTGACCGGTGCCCGGTGATGGGAGTGTTTCCCCAAACCTCGGTACATATCTTTCTTCAGCCTGGCAGAAATTTGCTGCAATGTCTCCATAGACAAGATGAATTGCTTCAGGTATGTCTGCACCTGCAGATTGAGGGTTAGATATAAACATTTAAAAAAACATATTATACTCATCTATGGTGCAAAACGTCAAAATGACCATTGGCTTTATTGACTAATGTTTGCTGGGAATATCATGATGATCTTTTTGCTTTATCAAATGTGTTTTTCAATTTTAACATATGTGAGAAAAATATTGAATTATTTGTTTTTCTATATTTGTTCATTTGTTTGTTTTATGAATGGATGGAGACATAACTGATTTATCATAATATATCCACAAGATGGCAGCATTTCATTATTATTGTCCATAATTGTAGGCTGCTGGACTCAACCAAAGCAAATCGAAAGTCTTTCCCCAATCCAAGTCAGGAGTCAGATGCAAACTATGTAACTACATAATGTAGCAAAATATTCAACTGTAGCTTTAAACATTGTGATGGTGGTGATGCTTCACCTGTCTGAGGTGAACAAAAATGTTGCATTCATGATGTTTGCTATCCTGGCTAATCATATTCTTGACATCTGGCTTAATTTGATAATAAAAACAAGTGATTGGGGTTTATTTGCCGATGTGTTGCCACTGAGCTGTCCTGGCTTGTGTTTGTATTCAAACAAGCATTTGGGAGGAAGATTCTGCAGGAAAAGGCCAGACTGGCACACAGTATTATAATCCTCTGGAGATGACGGCAACAAAGCCAAATTCTCTTCCTGTTTCCCCTCAAAGCTGGAAAAATACTCTTTTCAAAAGTGAGACATTAGCAAGCCATTGACATGGAAGGTAGCACAGCATGTTGCATTGTGGTGTTAACATTGTGCATCTAAGGAGAAATTTCTTGGAGCACAAACCTCCATTCAGAATTTGTCTTTCTCTTATCACATGTAGTTGCATCCTGCATAATCATCATGTAGTTGCTCTCGCTGACAGACTGAATTATTATTCTAGAAAATTAAAATTGTCAAGGTGAATGACAAAATGCGACCGCTGCCTGATTTCCAAATTATGGATCATAACAAGCATTTACATATCTGTCTTGTAAAAGCACACATGCAGAGAATGTGTGAAATCGGAGTGCTCAGATTTCAAAATGGAGGCTCAGACAGGATAACATATTAGGCAACTTGTTTGGTTTTCCCTCCTTCACATGTGTATTGTAACTGCAGAATCTGGGCTCATTTAAACAAGTTTATACCTGTGCCTCACAGTTGAGAGCAAATTGCGAAATCAAAGTTTGTTGCTACATTTCATCTCAACATCAGATCAATCTAACTTAGGAAGGAAGAAACACATCTCTGAAAGCATGTATTAGTGAAAATTACAAGACCAGAGAGTTGTATAATACATGAGTATGCCACCAAAATGTGAATATTTTGACCCAATGAGTCGACCATTTCAAAGAGTAAACTTGCTATGATGTGTGATCGAGGTGTGCTATTAATGTTAATGTTACTATGATGTTTGCAGATTATTGTGTGAATAGAAACACGCACCCTTCCTCCTTTTGTCTCTCTTCTTCTTCTACTATTTAATGAGTCGCAGTAATTTTCCAGAGGCATGCCTCATCTCGCTCTTTGTTTCGTCAAATAATATCCTCCTTCACTCTGTACATCTTGTCCATACATGCAAGTTCCTGCCTTCATTCCTCCAACGTGAGTCTGATGGTTTTGCCTACCAAAATTATCCACTGGCTCAGACAGTAACTGAGAAAATCAAACAGTAACAGCATTATTTGTGTTATCTAAGTCTAAAGGTTTTTATTCACATATTTTTGTAACTGACTCTTGAGAGATCTGATGCATACCAGGACCATTTACGTAAGCGCACTGTTGTTTATTATCAGAGAATCAGAGATGCATACCTCTGCTCGCTATCGCTGATAGTCTACATGCACCCAATCCTAGAAGAGAAGTATGTTTGGAGGTGTGTTGGCTGAAAATGTCCATTGGTAACAAATGCATTGTTTTCATGCATATTGTCTTCATTTCTCTGAATGGGAAAGGTACAGAGCCCCTAAAGGGATATAGGGACAATCTTTTGAAAAAAAAAATATTTCTGGTACTCAGAAGACATTATCTTGGTTTATTCAAAATCACGGTCAGGACATAATATGCTGCTTTAGTTGGGAATTTAAAAAAAAATATCCCAAAGCCACACTCGATGGTCACTCTTGAAAGTTTTGTGATGATGAAGAGGGTTGGGTGTGGCTCTTTGTAAGCAATAGTACCATCGGGAAGTTGTGTGACTCATTGTTGTTTCCTTTAATAAATGAAACAAAGTCTGAATGACCCTGTGTGTGATGCTGTGTCTGTCACACTAATGTGAACTCTGTGATTTCATAAAAGGATCTTCAACATATCACATATTTCCCATGGTGAAAAATCAACTTTCCCTTCTGGTATGAACTGCTTCTGATTACTATTCTTTGCTCTCAATAAGAGTGGAGCACATCAGAACAGGATATTCTCTCCTCAGTGCGGCTCCGTCCTCTTGTCTAAAAGTGGTTACCTCCTGCAGTGTAAAACCTATAGCAATAACAAAAATGCAAGATTCATTTTGGGAAACATACCATGCTGAGTGTGTCCGGGGGGATTCCATCCGTATGAAGACTGGCCATTTCTTCGCTGATTTTTGCCTTTTTAGAAACTTCGGTGGTATCATCACCGTTTGCCTTTGTGTTGTTGCTCATCTGGATGGAGGAGGTTATAAGTGTCATAAAAAAAACAACCAAAAATCAACATGATTTACAGTATCAGAAGAAATCGCTACTGGAAAACCAGTATCGCTGTACATATTTCCATGATGAACTAAATGGATACATATATTCATATTTCATACAAACATATGGAAATATTTAAATTGTTATAGTTCTGGAGCTCCTCTCCGCTATCAATCTCCTTACTGTACATGAATTGGTGAACACCTATGTCAGTTAACCATGAATAGATACCATATAATACTTCCAGCATCAAGACAACATTTTTCCAAAAGACTGTGAAAGTCAGATCACCAACAACTAAGACTTTTTATTTGACCGACTGTTAAGATAGACAGCCTTTCTTTTCTTTCAAACTATTTTAGTATCAAAGCTTACATATTCACATGATGAGACTTCAGTGACCCTGTAAACATGAGGTTCAAGTCTTATTTTATAAAGATACAGTTCCTGTTTTAGATTCGTTGTCTGATAGAAATTGTGGTCGGACAGGATACTAAATCAACCTTCATTATTTTGAGTGTTGAGGTTGTACATGTGTTGAGTGTTGAGAGTGCACAAGACTGGACATTGAAACAGTCAGTGAGATGTCATGTTGCGGCAGATGATGAACTATCTATGTCAGTATGAGGACATTTATTACAGGGATTTAATTGTACAAAGCGCAAGAACATTGTTTTACTTCCTACAATCGCATGACTTCACAGTATCAGATCACTTAAAATCCACTGACAGAAAGGTCTGATAACACAAATAGGAACAAGACCTTTCACTTCCACCTAAGGTCCATCATCTGACCTGCTCATTCATACTCTCATATACTAACTACAATTTCTGTCACACGCATTTGCAAGCCAAAGCAAACATTACGAATAGCCACGCCATTTAATGGTGTGTGTGTGTGTGTGGGTCAAATAAAAACATCTGCAATATAAGAAAAAGGAGGACAATAAAAGCAAGAGCATATCAATTCAGGAGGTAGTTTGTATCCTGGGAACACGGATGTTTGAAAAGCCATGACTTGTGAAGACATGTGAAGCAACTGGAACTTTCAGCAGGTGATTATTATTATCTTTTTTCCTTTTTTTTAGGACTAGATGGAGGTCAAACCAGAGGTCAGAGGATAATGAAGACTTTTCATCAGGTGGAGACAAAAGAAAATGACTCTGGATATGAATACAAACACAAGATCTATCAGACTTTTCCACACAATATCACAAAAGGTATAGATGGCCTCCATTCAAAATCGTTTTCAAATCACTGAAACGCACAGAACCCACCCGAGGCTGAGGTTGTGACATTGCTTTGGCTCCTGGTGATTACTGAGTTAAGTAGGCCCTATCTGAGCAAAGACAATGCAGTGGGATCTCCGTTGTGTTTTGGGGTGGAGTTTCTCCTCAAAGATCACATTACAGGGCAAATTGTTGCTTTTTGACTCCCCCTTTTGCAGGTGAATTCAATCAATGGGATGGTATCTGCCTTTGGGGCGATATTAATCGGACTAACACACAAAAGGCATGGGGTTGAGCAGGTTAGATGTTTGATAAAACTCCACCCAGAGAGAACGGCACGTCTCCAAACCTGTAACACTGTTTTTTTTTGTTTTTGTTTCCAACTTGGTCTGCCGCGCCCGCTGGAGTCAAACCTGTCTGAAAATGGCTAAGAACAGGAGACAGAACATGTATCTCTGAAGCTCATTCAAGCTTTTACTCTGTTCACATTGCAGTGAGTGTCAGAAATGTTGCTGTTTGAAAAATTCAAAGTACTTCTCCTTAAAAAGTTGACCTAAGTGAAACATGAAACATGGCAAGGCTCCAGTGTTGACAGAATGTCACAGGACACAATATAGAGTGTTGACATTTTTTGGAACCGAGTGCTTCAGGTTCCTCAGCTGAGCAATAAAGGACAGAAACACACCCCGGGTGCTTGAGGTATTCAAACATTGCTAGCAAATATTATCCACCTCATACATGCAAAGCAGGTTTCAAATGAACATTTCAGGGGCCGCTTTGTGTAATCTGTTGCTCTTTCATATGTAAGGATGGAGAGTTTGAGCTCCTTATTTCTTAAAAAAAAAAAAACTTAGCTGATTTTCAGATCTGACAAAAAGAAGCAGCAGGAAATCACTTCACTGAGTTCACAAACTTCTTGACAATCACCAAACATCTATCAAGGAAAAGCAGGACGTCTGTGCGCAAAGCGATGCGTAAAAGCAGTGGACACTCACCTTTTTTTTGCGCTTCTCTAAAGTGTCACAGCGGCGGATTCGGAGCTCGAAGTATCTGACAGCTCAGCTTGGGACGCTGTTTACACCCACTTCATTTGAAGACGGCGGGATCAATGTCGCAACATGATGAGACGCGCCCAGCACTCTGGTCCGATAAGATGCGCTGGATGTCGGATGGCACATTTACGCGCGCCGTCGACCACCATTGAGGGAAATACTTAATTGTCAACAAACCTTAGTGACTGCTTCATACAATGTCTCGATTTTCTCTTATTTCACACCTGATGGAGTCACAATGGCTTTCAAAGTAATGTCGTGGATTCTGCTATACCAGAGGCCACCAGCAGGTGACCGTGACAAAAAAAACAACCCCCATGACCATGGTTTTGATGCAGGACCTTTACAAACAAGTTTGCATTTTTGTGGTGCAAAATTATTCAAATAACAAGAAGCCATTTTTAACCAGCTGCGTTACCTGAACAGAAAGTGTGCACAGATTGTGTACGCACAATGTGTTTTTTATTCAGGCATTAAAAAATAAAATAAAATTCAGATGTGGCCTTGAGCGAGTCTCAACCTTGAAAATGTAAAGGATCAATGATGCTGAAATGTACTTTTGCTATGCAACTCTTGGATTTACCGTGTCTCGTTGCAGCAATCCATAATCAGTTATTGCATTACCTTTATTTGCAATTTCCTAAAGTGAATTTGGTGAACTAAGGACGGAATGTATATTCACTCGCAAGATTGGGAAAACAGCTTAATTTAGGTTTCTTAAGTGTCGTTTGTTTTTTTTTTTTTGGTCAAGAACTTTGTCCCAGTTGGTGTAACTCAATATTGTGACAGAGTCTTACAAAACAACAGACTGTATGTGGTCTCGAAGCCTCAGAGGAAATACAAACCCAAAGCTGGCTTGCTTGCAACTGCCCTAAAACTGTTGCTCCTTATATGGACCCAA
>CAESWR010000780.1:686003-698459 GCA_903171835.1 Mullus surmuletus
ACTGAGAGGTCATTATGGACCAACGTGTGTTCAGTGCATTGTCATTTATTTCCGTTACACAACATAAGGTCAAATGCGTGAATTGAATTCTAAAGTGCTACTACGGTATTCATGGCTGTCTGAGCGTATAGCAGAAAATACAAAAAAAGAGGAACATTTCTTCAAAGTCAATTTTGTACAGTTCGTCATAAAAATGGTCCACAGTCAAATAATCATATAAAATGACAAAATTATTCACCCAAAACCAGCAATGCTGTATTCTGTTTCATGAGGCAACTGTAAATGGGGAAGTTTCCAGTTTCCACATACTGTGCGGCCGGGTCAGAATATTCTTTAAACTTTAAAAGTCTTCAGTAAAGGAAGATGAAAAAATATTTTAGACTTAATCTTTAGACGGTACAGCCTGAGTCACTGAAAAGCAGAAATGTTTTCTAACAATTTCACTGTCTTGAAATGTGAGGAAAACACCCGAATACTGAAAATCTTGGTAACTGAATAATATATTAAAAAAATATGACCGTTGCAAGCAGATACAATGACATTTTGTGTTTATTAGCAGTATTTCTCAACTTCTTCAAATAAGACACTTTATTTTATTACAACTGCCGATTGGTGTATTAAAAAACACTTGCATCTGCTTAAAATTACATTATATTGTGTTTTAAACTATATTTTTCCATTTACTGGCACAGGAATATCTTGTGCATGACCTGAAATTCTGACAACAAAACTCTGTTATCCCATCAACACTTGAGCTGTTTGGCTGACTGCAAAATTACAATATTCTTAATGTGGCCACTTAAGAGCAGCATGCTAAGTGTTCATGTTAGCATTAAAACTTCCTTATAGTTAGTAAGATGCTACGATTCAGCGTCAGCAAGACATGTCAGCAATGAGCTCTACGTCGAGCTTGTTTTCAGTTGTATTCTGTGGGAAAAAAAAACATGCTGTAGAAAGAAAATTACGAATCTCAGTCATGACATTACAAAGATCGGGAGGCCTCATCCTTTGGGGAAGCATTCCAGTTTTAAACTTAAACTGAAACTTAGTTGTGGAGCATTTCAGTTTAGGCTACAAGTACTTAATCTATAGGCAGTTTAACCCCCTAGTTAATATGGCTACAAAGCAAGGAATTTGCTTTAAAATTAACATAAAATGTGTTTCGCTTAATGTATATTCGAATGAACAGTGCTGCATTTCAGCAGTGGGGCTTAATTAGTCTCTCATACCAGTTTAGCATAACAAAAAAAGGAGATGTTTCAGTACACGAGGTAGATGTAGCCTGAAACACTGCCAACCTGAACAGTAGTACACAAAATGAATCATTGTCTGGTTTCCTTGGTAATCAGAGCACATGTAAGGTTCTGAACCCAGATTTGAGTATGTCAATTATAAAATAGCAAAAATGTGAAGATAAAACATGTATTTATGGGAGGGATTTTATATGCTTGCTTCGTGTTTTTGCTTGTTGACATGGATGAAAAAAAAAGGGACAGCAGGCTGGAGGTTTTGTAAAGGTCATGACTCCCGCAGTGTAACTCCTGTCTTCATATAAGGTTTAGGTTATCATCAGTCAGTACCGGAGCTCATTTTCGTCTTTGGCTTGGCTTCTTAGCTCGCTGCTGTCTTCTGAAGTCAATAAGGCAATCTGTGGCCTCTGAGATTGGCGTGAATGATCTGATGGGTGAGTTGCTGAGCTTGAACTGTGAAGCTCCGTCACCCACCATCTCCTCCTCTTCATCATCATCCTGCAGTTCAATTATATCTCTGAAAGACATAGAACACAAATCACTTTTTTTCAAATTCTTTCAAACAGGATATACACATAAGCTTACCTTGTGTCAACTGATTAACAAGTTATCTTTGTAAGGACACAATACTTATTATTATTCTTAAAACAAAAGTCTCGGTAATATGGTAACATTTTCAAACCATCACTTGCAGTTTATAAGAACTCTTGAGCTCTTCAATCATCTGCTCTCCTCTATAGTTTTGTGCACCTTTCAGCAGAGGCAGAGATCCGTTTTAGTGTAGTGCAGAAACTCCAGCAGGTGGCAGAAGGGAGAAAGCTAAAAAGCTAAATACTGTATTTTACATGATGCATGCATGTAGGTACAGGAAATTCCATGTTTTTCATTACGCATATTACTTCAACACCTACTACAACATAGGCAACTGCATTTAGTGTTTATAACCTCATACAAAATCAATCTTAAACTTCCAGTCTACTATATATAATAATTCTATTCATCTGTTCATGTGGCAAATCAACCATCTGAAGATCATCTTCCCCCTGTACAAAAAAAAATATCACAATGCGACCGTCAGAAACTTCTTACCCTGCAGTAGCTTTGGACCAAGATGGACCGGCCTCTGTGAACAAAACAAAACAAACAAAAAAAAAGGAGAAAAAATGTGAGTCTAATTATCTGGCTGATGTCTACAGGCTGTTACAACTTAGTGGTAGTTTGTAAACAGACAGGATTTGGATAGAGATTAAACATGCAAGGACATAAAAGGTCAGGACTAGACATTTGTCAGGCTTTCTGCGCACTTTATTTTCTATTGAGATAAGGAACTGAAATGGTACATATTCTTTCCCAAACTTTTTAAAATCAAAATATTCCAGAAACTGCTTCACCACAAGATTGTATTGAAAAATGATTCTTCACTCATTACTTCTCTAAACTGGTCTCATTTGGGAAAAGCAAAACAAAACAAAACAAACAAACAAACAAACATTTCCCGATTTTTCCTCACTGGTCAGGGATATGACAGTACATGAGCGTAACAAAATGAGCAGCAGCTGGATTCAAATAACAAGAAAACCATTCAGTCCTTAATGAACCAAAAGGTTTACCTGAATCCATGCTCTCCGTCTGCTTCAAAGCTGACAGCAGATTTCCTCTCTGGAAGTTCAAAAATAGAGAGAGCATGTTCAAAACACAGAAGACACTATGCATCTTAACAGCAACTCAGTGTGTAATGTGGCTTACTGATGCAGTCTTTGATGTGTACTTTTGGGTGCAAAGTTCTGTGTGTCTGCTGTAGACTCTCAGTGGAACAAACTTCTGACACACGTAACATTTCTCTTGGGGTCTGTCAAAAAAAGAGGACAGTTTGAAAATACAAAAACAAAAAAAAAACATCTGCCAGACAACACCAGAGTTTTTGCTGATTTATTTAGCAGGTTTCATCTACTTACTCTGAGTTGTTTGAAGTGCTGTTCACCTCGTCAGCTGCTCTCCTTGTTCTTGCCCTACGCGACTTTGAGGACACTATCAAGTGGAGATGAGGGTTGCAATTTAAACTTGTGCAGCAATACTGACATCTAAAGGCAAACCAGCAGTACAGCAATAAAGACCCCATTTTCAAAAATATTTACAGGGCGGAGGAGGATATTGAACAGAACTCAAATAATATTTACAGCTAGTATTTGATTGTAAACGGAAGAAAAAATGAAAGAAAAAAAGATTATTAAGAAAATCAGGATTCTTTAACCTTGTAGATCGCTGGCTTCTGTCTTCCTCTGGTTGACAACAGCCACCTCTCCATCGCAGTACGCGGCATGCATTTCAATCTTTGCTACAGGGAAGGATCCCTGACAGATGGGGCAATTTACATTGGTTTCAGAGCTTGGAGCGACAGCAACTGGATCCAGGTCACAGGAGGTTGGCCGTGGAAGCTCCCTCTCCTTTATCTCCTGCACATCTGGATCCCCCGTGCCCTCATCTTCCTCTGTGGCGACAGGTTGCTCTCTGATGTGTCTGTCCACAGTGGCTGCAAACAGAATCAAGCTGTCTTATGGATACATTTTCAAATGCTGGACCACCAAGGAGTGGTTTACAAAGTGTGCAGCCTTACCATTTACTTCCATCTCTACCTCCAGTGGAACATCCCCTGCTGGATTTTTTTCTTTAAGTGTCACCTCAACGTCAGGCTGCTGAGGGCTTTTCAGCTAACATAGTAGAAAAACATTTAAGACATGTAAATGTAAAAAATATTGTACGGTAAGAAAATTGCATCATGTTGTTAAATTCAGTCTCAACTAACAACTCTGATGCAACACTGCAGCATTTTCCAAAATTACCATTTTGATGAGGGTAATAATGTGCATCACACCACAGAGAAGCATTTGCCCATCAACCAGGACCCACCTGACGTCTTGGACCACTCTTATTCCTCTCCTCCACTATTTCCTCCTCTTCCAAGATTTTCTTTCCGACTTGCTCCTCCTCCTCCTCTTCCCCAAACTCTGCTAGTTGGCTATCAGGTTCTCCACTCAGCTTTTTGCCTTTCATTCTGATGCTACGCCTGCAAATGTATACGTTAATTCATAGTCAGTGTCAGTTCAGAAAAGCACAATCAGCAATCCATCCCTTGTAGGAGTCCTTGCTCTCTGGGTGCTTGTTTTCAGTTAAAGCTTTGATAATTCTAAGACAGTACCAGCAATCCTCATCTTTGTAATTGGCTTGTCTTCTTGGCTCGCTGTTGCCTTTTGAAGTCACCACGGCAACCGGTGATTTTTGAGATTGAAGTGAATGATCTGATGGGTAAGTCTCAGATTTTGAGTCTCCGAGCCCTGTCATCCCCCACCTCCTCCTCTTCATCATCATCCTGCGAGTCAAAGACACCTCTAAAAGAGGGCAAACAAATAAGAATACATGATAAGGCAAATTAACTTTAAAAGAATGTCTCTGAGAGATTGGTCCAAACGATATGAGCACAATAGTAATTGCTTGTCTTTGTTTGGTCCAGGGAATGGTAGAAAACATGCCGTAGATCATCTGAAGTGAATTTAGAAATGTCGGTGACTACAGGTCACCTGCAGGCTTACCTGAATCTGTGTCCTCGTTCTGCTCCATTGCCGACGCCTCATTGATTTTCTGAGGTCACAAATAGAGAAAAGATCTGAACACATTCATTAAAGAAGCAAAACTTCTATCAAAATGTTTTTACAATGTCAATGTGCTTTGAAGACACCACATTTCACATTTGATCTCATAAAAGCTCTGTAGGTTTACAGTGACTTAACTTAAGCCTGCAAAATAACTTACTAATGGAGTCTTTGATGTGTGCTGTTGGGTGCAGAGCTCTTTGTGTCTGCTGTAGACTCTCAGAGGAAAACTCCTTTGACAGGTACAACATTTCTCTTGGATCCTGTGGAAATGAAAAAAAAATGCAAAATCAGCAATCTGTCAAAAAAACTACAGAGTTTTGTACAAAGAGGGGAGGTTACACCTACTTACTCCAAGTTGTTGGAAGTGTTGTTCACCTCTTCACCGGCTCTCTTAGCTCTAGTCCGACGTAGTTTTGAGGACACTAATGCGGAGAGGATAGTGGCATTTAAAAATTGACCCACAATACAGACATCTATAGGTTAACCAACAATACAGGGATGGGGGGGCTGGGGAATTTCTAAATTGCATTTTTTTTAAAAAGCTGTGTTTTTGCAGATGCATGCCAGATGTATTAACCTTGTAGACAGCTGGTTTCTGGCGTCTTCTTGTTCAAAACAGTCACCTCTCCGTCGCAGTATGCGGCATGCATCTCAATCTTTGCTGCAGGGAAGTATCCCTGACAGATGGGACACTCTACATTGCTTTCAGGGCTCGGAGGGACAGCGACTGGATCCAGTTCCGGAGAAGTGGACCTTTGGGGCTCTCTCTCCTTTATCTCCTCCACATCTAGATCCTCCCTGCCCTCCTCCTTATCCTGCTGCTCTTCTGTGGTCGTAGACTGGCCTTCACCATGACTGCTGACGGGCTCCTGTCCCTCCAAACCTTTGCCGACTGTAGCTGCAAACAGCAACAATACATTTTTGGGTACATTTTCACTAACTGCACAACCAAGGCTGTAAGTTTGTAATTTACAAAGTGTGCAGCCTTACCATCTACCTCCATCTCGGTCTCATCTTGTGAGTCATCCACCACTGAATTATTGTCTTGGAGAATCATCTCAACGTCAGGCTGTTTTGTGCTTTGAGGCTACAATTTTAGAAAATAATGATGAACAAAATCAGTAAAAAAACACTTATGATTGTCTTCTACAGTTACACTGGTATCCACAGCGGAGAAGATGATGTGCTAAATAAGCTTTGCAAATATATTTCATCTGATGCTCTCTTCCGATGCAGTTAAATATTTCTCTTTTGGTATCATACATTGTTTGTGAAATTATCTACAAAACAACGAAAAACAAACAAAACCTCACCTCATCTTCAATGTACATTGTGAGATCTTGTGTGCTGTCATCACTGAGTTGAGTCTCTGTTGTCAAAAATAGGATAATGAATTTCAAAATAAAAACATTTGTTGGACCGTAACTATGAATGATTTCTGAAGAGAGAGCCATTTTGTATAATGAAAACAAGTTCCTCACTACCTGGGCAAACATCATCGTCATCAGGATCCAAATGAATACTTCCACCACTTTCATTCTTCCCCAATTTGTTCCCTTTCCTTTTTTCCTCCTCTTCTTTTCCCTTGCTTTCCTCATCTTCCTCAGACTCAACTGGAGGGCTATCAGCTTCTTCACTCAACTTCTTGCCTCTCAATCTAAGACGACGCCTGGAAATATAAAAAATAACAGCCTGAGTACGTTCAAATTCAACATGAATGCATAAACTGAAATGTGTTATTTATATGCATGAGGCCACAAGCAACATGGCAAGTTTACCTCCGAGGAATTAGCTGTTGAGAAGATTCAGCAGGGGATTCAGGTGAGGGAGATTTCTAGAGGGAAAAAAAAGGATAAACTAAACTCAATTTAAAAACATGTGGAAAAAGGTTTCATGAAAGCTGCATCGGTGTTAAAGTCAATATGATACCTCTGGCTGTGGCGAGATGCCCTCCCCCCACTCAGCTTTCCTCAGCAGACACCTCTGAGCTTGTTTCAAACTCTTTTCATACACCTCCATCTGTGCCAGGATGACCTGCAATAAATTCAGTCATAATAAACAAAGCTATGAAGAACAAGAATTCGATACTTGAGTTATGCAATCAATTGACTGATGAACTAATACACCACACACATATACCAAAAAGTACAAAGTACTCTGCAAACTATCTGAATACATGCTGATTATCAGACTTGTGTGTACCACCTGTGTGTAGGTATCTGCATCAAGGCCACGTGGACAAAATGGGACACCCCAGTAGTAGTGAACTGTTGGCCTGCTAGCAGACGGTCCAGCCTGGCTTGTGGCCTGACTGCTACCCATTTCAGATGCCTGCTCAGTGGTGGAAAACTGCTGCCTGTGGGTGCTTGCAGGAGCTGATGTGATGAGACTCTGAGAGGAAACACAGCTCTGATCGTTCAAGCTGGAAAAACACAAAACCACAAGTCAGTCATTTCAACCTGATTTTGTCTACAGGATGTCAGTACCACACACTACATATTGTTCATACATAACCTTTGTATTGTTTTTGCTTTTTCCACTGAAAATAGCTGGCTATTGCTGCTGAATATCAGCCTGTGTGGTGAGAGCAAGTCAAAACAGTTACGCTTTAGCCAGACAGTTAGGCGATGAACTGAAACTGAGAGTTGCTGTTGATTCTCTGCAGGCCTATAAGTGACCTCTAATGCTTTGTGTGAACACATAAAGAAGCTAAATAAACCTTTCAAATTTATTGAGTACTGAGCAAATCAGATTATGGAGGATTATTGGAATTCAATGAACTGCAGCTTGTGGTGAAAATAATTCCAATTCGATTCTGTTTTTACCTGCGGTTTGGCTCATTTGTCTCTCGAGTATCTGCTGCCACATGTGTCAATGAGGCACCCTGGCTGTCCGCCTGATGAACAGGACTCTCTTTTGGGAAGACTGGGCTGGGTGAACCCATCACCTGCAACAGATCGAGGGAAGCACTGTGAACACAGCATTATACAAAGAAAAACACTGTTTTGGATTAATAGTTGTGCCTTCCTAAATAACATTATTACGAAGACTGTTATTATTATTATTAAGACATGCGGAAATATCACATCATTGGTGTCTATTGGTGCTTTGAAAAGTGTGAGAGCAAGACAATAGGATCAATGTGGTGAGGAACTCTGTAGGATTCTAAATTGCCTTTTCATGGGAATTTGTTTGACATGAAAAAATGGAACATCTGGTAATAATGTGTTCTAATGGCTTTCTTAGGTTTCACAAGTAATTTGGTTTTGTCATTACGAGAAAAGCCCCATACTGTCATGTCCTCATCGTCATCCGACCAATGTAGTGTCATGTCACTGGTCGGCTCTCTTTCAGACAAATCTCTGGAAATCTCATTCAGCTCCTCTGCATCATCTAGAACCAATTGACACAGTTGGTGAAAAACAGAAACTGATTAATGGAAACAAGGTCTGGACTTAAGCATTTGTGCTCAGGTGTAGAAATAATTTTACTTTTGTAAAAAGTATATACATTAGCTGAGTACCAGAAAGAGACATAATTTCCTGTATACATATTTCAAAACAGTTTGGTGGTATAATATATACTGTGACGTAAGTAAAACAGCTTGGTTTTTGAATCTGTAGTTTTCATAACTCTTAGTTTGACTCTGCAGTCAGTGTGATATTTAGCTGTACCTGAGTGGACTGACGTGTTGGTCTTGATCTTGTCATCCTATATTGAAAAGAAGAGCAAAACAACATATGTGTCTAGATGTAATGTGATGCAACGTAATAACTAACAACTAACAAATTACCAGAATTAATCATCTCTGTAAACTATTTTGTTGCTTTTGAATATGGTTTTGAAACAGATTTGAACACACCTGTCTCAGATGCTGAGAATGTTCCTTGATTTCTTCAAAAGAGATCGATGATCTGCGACACAAGATGGGGATCCGGTCATGCTCAATCTTTTGTGGCCGGAGAATCTTGTCCGGCACTGGGCTTGGGTTCTGTTTGTCATGTCTCTCATTCTCATCCAAGAAGACAGAGCACAGGGGGATTTCTGAGCACTCTGAGGGGGCATGGTTATTGGGAAGACTGGGGGTTCTCGGGAATACTGGGCTCTTGGGCCGACAGGATGCAGGCCCCACAGACGAGGTAAAACTCTCCTGAGAATATATGGACCCTGAGTTGTCTCTGGTTGGGCTACAGACACTAACTTGTGATTTGCAGGCCCTTGAAGAACTGTCCTGCTGAGTAGTCCTGCCAAAAACAGGACTTTTCATATACTCAGGACTCAGTTGGGTTTCTGTATCGTCTCCCTGATCAGTCTCAGAGAAGATGGGACTTTTTGGACACGCTATAGTGCTCTGAGACAAGGGAGGGTTTCTCTGGCTTTTGGGAAATGTAGGGCTCCTGGGTTGAGTAGGTGGAGAATTGTTAGTGGTTTTAGAGTCGTCCTGAGAGCACAACACAAACCCAGAGGTCCTGCATGTGTGCAGAAGGTCTTGGCTCAGACGGGGGACATGAACCTCTGCTTTACTGCCAGTCAAGGGGAAGACGGGGGATTTATGCAGTTGGCAGTCATCAATCTGTGTGGAGTCGCAGCTCTGATTTAGCATAAAGAGAAAACAGTTTGTGGTTAGTTCATAACAGTTAGTTCATAAATGGATGTTGTGCCAACATTCAGGCTGATAAAATGTGACCAGTGAGGAACGCATCAAGTTTGATTACTTGAGAAAAGTACGCTCTTCTAAATATTTTAAGTGATTTGATGTTTAGTCCACATATAGTAAGCATATTAACCACAAATCTAACCTGTCCTGTGTCAAAAATCACTGGAAGTGATCCTGAGCCATAGGTCGAAGACTGTGAGCAGATTCTCTTGGTCTGTGGCAAGTCAGGCAACTCCAGCAAAAGGTTATCTTCTCTCATTTTCCGCTTTCGGATTCTGTTATTTTTCTCTCCCCTGGCTTCAGTCGCTACTGCGAAAAAATAAGCAAGCATTTAAATGAATGACATTCCAACGTTTTCATCCAATCATTATTTCCTTCTTCCGGCGAGGCAATTTCAGCTGAATAATTCCATTCACATATTTATTTTGCCAAACACTCTTTAAATTAATTAGCATGAATTCATTAGTCAGCCCAGTCAATCAACTGTAAAGCATTCTGAACTACACTCACCCTGGCTGTGGTTCCTCTCAGATGTACAGACGTCCAAGTCTCCCTGATCTGCGTTTGACACCATTGATTTGTGCAAATGTTTCCTCTGGGAGCATGATCTGAGTGAGGTGTCAGCTTCGGCCAACAGGCTCTGACTTTGGGAGGAGGGACATGGTTTTGTCTGGCTGACCATCTGGGACAAAAGAAACAAGGTGGAGCGGTCTGGGTAAACACAACTATCAAAGGAGACAAATGTGTGGGTTTCATTTGAATCCCCAGGAATACAGTAACAACTCAGCACTCACACTTTCTTGGATGGCTTTCATCATGGCTTCGTCCTCTTGCTGCCTTTGGAGTGCACTATCACTGGCTTCCTGTTCACTCAGATGCAGAGCCAAATCCATCATCTCTTGCTCAGACATGTCTGACAGGAAAATCACATGAACACACCATAAAACAATGTGTCATTTTAGTTTATCTCAGAACCAAACTGATTACTTTGACACCGCTATACCTTCCCGCCATAAAATATGTAAAAGTCCATCATTCTGAAATATGCATGCTCAGCACCTTTAGCCTTTTTTTCTTTTACCCTCTCCCTCCTGCATTTCTCCCTTGCTGGTACTGAAGACAGAAGCGATGCCGAGAGCTCATCCTGTAGGAACAAATAAACAAACAAAAAAAAGCTCAACCGCTGCAATTCAGAAATGTTGTGTATGTCAGCAAGCAGCTTACGAAAATGACTACTCTTAACTTTGAAGCTGCCATTCAGCATTTCTACCTTGTCATTACATCCATCACTAAGATCTTCGGTCCCCTGCGTGCCTTCGTCGACCTGTTGGCTTCCAGAGGGAGCATCTTTGTTTGTCATGCGTTTCCTCAGGGGCATCTTAATCCTCTGTCAAAAAAAACAAGACATTTCATATTAAAGTCAGGTAGCACAAGTGTTATTGTACAGGTCATAACAAACCAGGTACTGCTGAGATCAGCTGAGGGGCTTAAACACAGGTGTATCAAACAACAGTGTGAGTCTCAACACAGCTGACTTTGTAGTCCTTTGAAAAGAACCAACTAGACAAACCCAATTCGAGCAAAACACTGAAATTCCAATACGTCCCATACGTCACTGAGCAGCCATCGCCTGGTTTAACAGCTGATCGTCCTCGTGCTCCTCTTCCTCTCATCTGCCCGCTTAAACTACAGTCCGCACGTACACCCAGCCCCGGTCAGGCTTCAAAATATCACCGATAACTCGCTACATCTAAGCTGACACCTGCTCTCCTCCTCTCCGCTCGGTGAGTTAGCTTAACGCGGCGTGACAACATCAGTTGCTGTGCAGAGCAGACGACACACAAAGAAACTATGGCTTAGAGAAACACACTTTTACACGTGTTGCGTCTGTGTGGTAAAGTGGCAAGGGGCTTCTTGCTCTGTGTGTGTGTGTGTGTGTGTGTTTGCTCGGGAGCCGTCACGGAATTAGTAAAAGCGCACAACAGTTTTTACCACTTCAAAAAAAAGCCTCTCAGCCGTGTATTCCTCATTTTCGCGGCGCCATGTTTGTTTCTGCTCACGCGCGCACGTAACGGCTACGTCACGTGCTGCGTTCACGTTTTCCCGGGAAAATTGATGACGGTGCCTTCACGGACGCACAGTGACAAAACTTGGGGTTTATTCCGAGCTGGGAAAGGTAAAAAAAAGTCTAGTATTGTTTAATCTAGTCTAGTGAAACAATTATGCGATATTGTTCTTGATATAGTATGTTTTCTGTTCAAAATAGCCCTCGTATAAATACATTAAAACGAATAGTTATGGATATCAACAAACATTTTTTACAAGTTTAATTATTAAACTTTCTTCAACTAATTAGTCTTTTTAAGCTTTTAGTGTAGGCCTACACAGTTATTCATTATTATTATTACATATTCATTGGACAATACAGAATCATGTGTTATATTTCTGCTTTATTTACAAAGTCAAAGTGCAGACAATGACCAGCAGGCGGCGTCCTTCCCTTAGCAGAGTGGATTGTTTTGACGTTATTTTGCATCTCTTCCCCTGGCATTGTTGTGACTAAATGTCCATCCTTTCCACCACATATAGAGGGATCTAAAACACTGATAAACAAATCTGTACATCTGAACACTTGACTCTTCAAGGAATATGTGTAGATCACTTCTGTTATCAATTCTTTATTGGTGACCCCAGTTGTATTCTCTACATGGACTGATTTCATCCAAACATCCGTAGATGTTCCACACCATCTTGTTTACAAAGAGAAAAATGGCAGACCAACTTAAAATTGTTGACTTATCATTGAGAGAAAGAAAGAAGAAAGGAAAAAAACCTCACTGACAACACTGGGGAAGGGGTGTGTGTGTACAAATATTCCCCTAACACTGGGAGGGATTTC
>CAESWR010000780.1:698977-712046 GCA_903171835.1 Mullus surmuletus
GTTGTATTCTCTACATGGACTGATTTCATCCAAACATCCGTAGATGTTCCACACCATCTTGTTTACAAAGAGAAAAATGGCAGACCAACTTAAAATTGTTGACTTATCATTGAGAGAAAGAAAGAAGAAAGGAAAAAAACCTCACTGACAACACTGGGGAAGGGGTGTGTGTGTACAAATATTCCCCTAACACTGGGAGGGATTTCCGAAGTACAACATTAATAATCTTAGTAGTTTATAGAAGAGGGTAAAACTAAACTAAACAAAAAAAAACATTTACATCATTGGTTGTGAACTCTGAAGAACCACATTGTGATGCATGCAGGATTACAAATCCATTGTTATGACATTAAAGAAGCAGGGCCACCGTTCTTATATATAGGCAGTGATGGTTTGCAAAACCTATTCTTACTCATTACTGATTAAAATGGAGCCATTTCTTTCTTGCATTGTTTTGTTTAAGGGTATTTGGAAGCATAAACTAGCATTTCACAGAAAAAAAACCTAAGGATTAGAAAAAAATGCAGATTTTCTTTCTTAGCCATAAAATGGTTCATGGACGTTATGTCATCATATTGCGCATTAAAAGTGATGAAGGGTGTGTTTGTTATTGTGAATCATCCTTGACTTCTGAATAAGCTGTTCAGTATGTTTGGCATTTGCACTAATGGGCCTGGGAAATAAAATGTTGACAACAGAAAAAAACAAATACACTCAGTTAGTGTGTGCTACTGCAACACACCAGGAGGATGAAGGCAAAAAGGACAAACTGCATCCATAAGACAAAATAAAATTGATAGAATGTTTTTCACAAACTGCCTCAGAAATAAAATGTGCAGGAGTTTGGATGTGTGTGCAACTGCATAGAGAGAAAATACGTTCCCAGTTTTCTTCGGAAATATGATGACATCAATTATTAAATGTTTCCCTCCATAAAAAAACAATAAAGTCAAGAGTCCGGGAGAAAACACAACCTGAAATGATTAGGGAAAACACTCTCGACTCCCGATTCCCTTCACTTCAGAATGAGCAGAAACTCAAAATTGCAATAAACTCGATTTAGGTAAAACACACATACATACACACACAATCGATTGTGTGTGTTTCTATTATTTAGGAAAATGGACTTTTTTATACCACAAAAGGATATATTTCAGACATTTGACAAATCTGAAATATCATCAGACATTATTTACCAGTTTCTTTCTTGTTTAACAGAAAACAATAGTTTGGGATGCAAAATTCAATGTACACACATAAAATCCAGTCCAGGCTGTTTTTTTCTTTGCATGCTTACATGTGGTGATGCACACATAATACATGGATCCAAACACGATTAGTGAAGAGAAAAAATGGGAAAAAATCATGCTGATGACATCTCTATCTCAGAGACATCATATGTTCTTGCTTTCCCCCGTGGCTACATGTGGAGAAAAGATTTACAGATGGTAGACATGCATTCATAACAGGATAATCACAGTAGTAATGCCCTTGATGGTTTTCTTGACTGTGATACAATACAAGTGATACTGATGTGTGAGTGGAGCTTTCACATTAAACCATGACCATAACAAGCTGATACCAAACTGTGACATTTACTTGTAACAGCCAAATTGTGCATTTAGAGTGACCCCAAATTATGGAACTGTTGCAGAGAGTAACAGTATTACACTGAACAAGAACAATCACAGTTTAGGACCAAGAATAAAATATGAACAGAAATAGAACTCTGTTCTACTTGCAGCTGAGTCAAATAATCATACTAAAGATTATCCTCTTGGGTGTTACTGCTCTAATATTTACAACATAGGATCACAGAAACAACATCAAATTCAGTAAGCAACCAATTTGACAACCTGTTAAAGTAATAGGAAAGGGAATGTTTGTTTTTTTTCATTTGACAGCATCAGTTTTATATTCAAAGCAGCATGAGAAAAACAACTTCCGACAATCAAAGATAGAAAGTACAGGGTGTGCAATTTTAGGACTCCTAATTTCATTGTTGCAGGAAAAGTAGTAAGAGTAAATAGTCAAATAAGCAATTTAGACTTAATCTGTCATGATCTTATTAGTCCTCCATTCACCTGACATTCATCCAATTCCAACAAGTTCTTCCTGTATGTTTCCCATCTAGGTTGTTTTGACGTTTCCATTATCTGAATGGCCGGTCAAGAACTCTTTTGTCTGTTTGTGTCCAGATCGTGTAAAAAAAATTAAACCGTGAATCTTATAAATCCAATTTTGTTGACTCAGTCAATACACTAATGCATGTGGACTGGGAACTTATTTCACACTGATTAATATTGACTCAACACATACGGAAGCTTTTCATTGCAAAATTAGGCGAATGTCCAAACTCAGTATTATGGTTTCATGGTCTTATAACTCTTAGTCTAAAATCATGTGGCATTACAGCAGTGTACAAGTATTCTAAATTGTGTTGAAATCTTAGTATGTTGATTCTATCTTAGATCTGAATATTGCTTTCTAAATGGTAAAACAGTGCAAGGTATAATGACAGTTTTTACAAGACTGAACAACACATTGGACAAATGGCATTCTAGAAGGTAACGAACTACAATAAATAAAAATACCTTAATGAGGCAGATTTAATTTGCACTTAACACTTGACAACCAAGTAGAGCGCACACTTAGAATGTCCTAATGAGAGCATTAGAATGTTGAAAAATAAAATTGTATAACAGGACTTCTCTTGTGTCTCTTGTTATCTCTGCCAGTCACTTTGCCTCTCAGGTGGCTGGGTTGGTTTGTGAGAATGCTCTGGCCACACTGGAACATAAATAGAAGAATCTCTTCTAATTACATCCATCCAAATCAATTTGAAAATGTTATTTCTATAGGAAAGGATTGGATGGGAGGACATGGGGCGACAACTGTGTCTTCTTACTCTGGATATGCTCTTATTGAGACTCTCTAAATGCTACCTTTCAGTTAGTTAAATCATTCAATCAGTCTGACAACAAGCTATAATTTCAGTTTCAGGATACTGACTTCCAGTCATGCCATCCTGCTGTTATAAGAGGTGCTTTTCAAGCCCTGAAAATAGGGCAGTAAAAATTCACAAAAAACATGAATCCAGGCAACCAGAAATATGTCAAAGCAGCAATAGTTCCAGCCATTTTCATACACATGATGTATATGCCACTCTTATATGATGGAGGCAGATTTGAAGCTTTTATGAAATCGTAATCCGAGTAATAGCAATGAATCAGATTGGTCCTCTCTAAGGTCTGATATCAGGGAGTAACAATGGCAGTGAAAAAGTGATATCAAAAATGTAATCATCGCTATAAAATGAAACAGTGCCAGAGGGGGAAAAAAAGAAAAAAGAAAAAAAGAAAGGTTCCCAAATAAAAATAAAAAAAGTGCACGAATGAATAGCAGTGGAATGACTGATACGTTCCAGTATAGACACATTTGGAAAAAAGGTTCATACAATTCTGCATGAAGAATGTGTTGTTTTGGTGTTTCTTTATTTGAATCTAAATTTCTATTTTTACCATATAACCAATTCTGAGCTTCTCATGGTGTTGAATTGCAATATAATTGCCACTAACAATTTAAACTGGATGATAATTCAATGGCTGAATGGCTACATTTATCAATTATGACAACAATATTTAGATAGGGGTATGATAAATGGTTAGTTGGGATGAAATAGGTACTCTTCTAAAACCTCATCCACTTATATTACACGGCATTCAGAAATTCAGGTTATCAAACCCTGTTTAACTGAATATGGTATGAGGCTGAATGGTTGAGAGAAAAAAATAT
The DNA here is from genome assembly GCA_903171835.1 of Mullus surmuletus. Lineage (NCBI taxonomy): Eukaryota > Metazoa > Chordata > Actinopteri > Syngnathiformes > Mullidae > Mullus > Mullus surmuletus. The sequence goes on from CAESWR010000780.1 coordinate 702,773, forward strand.
ATAAATAAAAACAACCAAAATAGTCCATTTCAAAAGGGTGGGGTCCAATTCTATCATGATTGTGAACCTGAGTTTATGAACTAGCTGAATTTGAAAAAATCGTCGATGACTCTCAACCCCATTTGAATGATCCTTTATGGTCGAAAAGCCTTTGTAAAATAATGATGTCAATGACGTGTCCTCATTAGGACATCAATGTGTACACAGCAGGCACATCTATAAGTTGATTGAACTGCAGCATGTGGTTAATGTGTGTATTCCAGTATTTGCAGCCTTTGCTGATGTTATGTAATATTTATAGTGAGTGGCATTGCGTTTCTTTTGGTACGGCAGTGAGTATGAAGTTTTCATGCGTCTGTCGTCTTTGTTCTTCATGCAAGGTTCGACTTTGCATCATGTGAGTGCTTTACGGTCAATGCTCTGCTACACCGCTAGAAGCCTTGGTGCAGTTAAGTGTGCTGAATCCAGGCAGTGTGACACGTCCATGGGTGAAGATATCGCGGTCAGGCCCCTGGTTCATCCTCTTAACCAGGTTTTTCTCGTACAGCAGAGGGTGGTAGGCGCCAAGTGTGCAGGCAGCATCATAGAAACGCTGGTAGTAATGGCAGAGCTCTGTCTTTCTCCGGGATGGCAGAAACTCATAAACATGCACCACCTCACACAGTGACATCATCAGAACCGTACCTGGGCAAGAAACAGAGCACATTTTGCTTTAAAGACGCAGTTTTAGATTATTATCTTGTGCATTTTCTTGTTAGTTTTTGTTCAACTGAGTATTTCCTTGGTGTTGAGTTTGTGAGTGGAAAGACAGGTGACTTGACACTCACCCAACAGGCCAGAGGATGGTGGGTTCCTCTGAATGGGCTCTGCCATGTTGTCCTGTATTCGTTGCCAGACCTGCCATTCAAAGCGAGGATGTAGGATGTACAAGGGCTGCAGAGGATGAAGCCTTCTGTACCTCTGGTACTGAGTGAAGATGGGATAGTCGGTCCTATTGAACCACTATAAGAGAGAGACTGTGCTGTTAAAACTATTTTTGAATGTAGTACTTCACTCAATGTGTAATCAGACACATGCAGTTATGCCATTTTCCCTTGAAACATCTGTGAGAGCTGCAACTATCAGCATACACTCAAAAATTACCTGCATAAGGTCAGCAGAGAAGGGGGCAGGGTCCCAGGCCACTAGAGCCCCTGAGCTGTATAGAGAACTGGACAGGAAGCGATGGTCATCAGTTGCCATCACCTATAAAACAGATAAAATAAAAGAAATGTACATAGTTTTACAGATTATCATGCATAATTGAATGATTTAAATCTACAGTGCCAATAAGCACAGACAAAATATAAACTGTCATGCCTGCAGGACGTTAAGTCAATTGAATGGCAAAGATACATGGTGTTTACCTGTGAGTTGATGAGGCGGATGGTGGTTTTAGAACCAACGTCCTTCTCAAAGCCGGTTGTGGGCGCAGTGTTGAAGCGAATCACAGCATCATGAGAGTCTGCAATTGAATATAACATACATTTCATTTGATGACTTGGTTCCCTGAATTCCACTTAACTATGTTAAATGCTGAGTTGGACATTCAAAGTGCCTCACCTATTTCTTTGCCAAGGCCAGAGTAGCGCAGAGAACCTGCAGATGACACCACTGCACATGTTTTGTATGGGCCAAGGTCAGAGGTCAGCTGTTTTGATGGTAGCTGAGTGGCCCAGGGCAGAGAGGAAAATGGCTGTTGATCAGAGGTCAATGTTGTGACCTCTACCTTGTCCTTCAGTTGGCAGAGGAGCTCAGGACCACTCAGCTTTGGCCGATTGGACACACCGCCTGGCCCGGAGGCTTCAACTCCATATTTATTCATTGCCTGAAATAAAATACAATAACACACAAAACATTGGATTGATCAGTTTACAATGTTTATTCTTTTTAATGTTATGTTTAATTTTCCATCTTATTTCAACTTAAAATGGCTTCTCTGGGGTCTCACCTGATAGTTCTGCACCACTTTCTTCAGCCTGTTTCCCAGCATATTACTTGACATCTCATCATCCCACACCTCTCCTAAAATCCCCTGTGGTCCAAAGAACTCAGCATCCCCCCCATTGCCAGTCAACTCCCCCCTCCGCCGTCCTCCGAACAGGGTCTCCAGTGCACGCGTAAAAGGGCGTGGCAGCAGTCTGGTGAAAAACCTGGAGGGCTCCCGGTCTCTTGACTTTCGCTTTGATGAAGGATCATCATGCGTGTGGTTCACTGAAGAGAGGACAGGGATTGGACGATGTGGGTCACCTGGAATGACACCTGGAAGCTTCTGAGGGTCAATGTACATAGGCTTGGCTCCACCTCTGAGCACCTGGGGAGTCAGATGGATAACAGTGTCAAGTCTTGTACCTCAAACATCCTGATGCCCAGAGGAGTCAAAAAACCAATGCAGCTGAAACAAAATCTGTATATTTTGTTTATTTCTGTAATCGAATCTCTATTTGTTTATAACATACAGTATGCCACATCCCTTTACAACATAAACCCAACGTGACAAACATAGTGACAAACCTTGATGACAGAGTGTGCACGAGGCTGAGCCCGAGTCCGTGCCCTGACACCGAAGATGGCATCGGTGACCGGCACGCTGTTTTCCGCACAGAGGGCATAGAGCAAAGCCATGGAGATACAGAAGAAGGCCATACATAGTGCTCCACGGCGAGCCCGACGCCTCAGGCGCCATAGCAGACTGACTCTGTCTATTGCTGCCCCAGGTATCTGCAGAGGGCACAGGGTCTATTGTCAGACTAGTTTATTCAAATGTGTGAAATGCAGACAATCATCCATTTAAGCAGGAAGAAATGCCAATAGACAGTACTTGTTTGTAAAACTACTATTCCCCTGTGACTAGATAACTTAATAGTATATAGTATTATTATATACTATTATAGTATATAATAATCAGTAGAATTTTAAGAACTCTCTGTATATAATTCACCACTGGCTGGGTTGGTCTATGAAAAACAGACATTTTTGTGGGAGTACATCCCAAGTGTAACGGGTGTGGTTTGGATGCAATTGCAACACTACGGACCACATAATCAATTAGCCAGGTCTCTGTTTTAAGCAGCAGCACACACAGAAACAATGAATAGGGGGCAGGCAGGGGTCCATACAGCTAGCAGTCCAAAAATCCAGGCTACCAGAGCTGGCCAGGGCAGAGTAGAAACCAAAGACAGCGGAGGGCGCGGGTCAAAACACACATGAGCAAGAACTAAGATCCAGGCAGGACAGAAAAGGCAATTGTCAAATAGGACAAAAAGGGTTGCATGAGAGCCAGAAAAACAAGTGCAATGAGGTGAGCTGAACAATTTTGGTGTTTGTTGCTGCAGGTGTGAGCAGGTGTGTGGTGAGCGGGGGAGACTGAACTGGGCAGGAGGTGATACTGGCAAGCAATGGGCCCATTATGAATTGTCTCCTGGTGGGATAGTGCATCTGACAGAGAGACAAGTGTCTGGCTGTTCAAAGCATTCTTTTGACCAAAAGTTGGATGTTCATAAGCATGTGATGACATGGGAAAATGCCAGATTTGGGATTTTGATATCCCCAGACAGACCACATCTAAAAATACGTGAAAGGGAAAATATGTACCTGTGAATGGTAGTATCGCTGCACGTGATAGAGTCCGCAGGGATATTGGATAGACATAGGAGAGGAAACATATTCTTAAAATTCTAAGAAACACTCAAACTACAGCCGCTGGAAACAGATGAGAGAAAGCAAACAAAAGATTAGCAACGGCAAATTAGACCAAAAGGAATTCTCCCTTCCTCTTGTACTGTGAGAGAGAGAATTAATGAGAAAAAGGCCACCGGAGCCCGCCTTCACTGCCCCGGGGGATGGATGAACTGAGGGAGAAAAAGCAGGGACGAGGAAGAAGAGGATGGCTTGATTTGCCAGAGGACAGGCCAGATAGAAAGCAAGAAGGGAAGGCGGAACAAATGCAGCCTACTTATCATGAGGATGCACAGAAGGAAAGAGTGCAGGCGCTACTCAGGAGGAGCAGGAGCAGATGAGGGGTGAACAATGTGGCTTCAGCAAAATCATAGATACATAATATAAGAATCATTAGTAAAGCATATTTACACAACTGCTATGATATAAAATGAAAAAAATGAAATGAACAAAATAAGATAATCGTTATATTGCTTCGATGGATGACCTTGTATGTGGCGATAAGAGTGAGTATTTCACATCATTCACCAAACTTCCTAATTAAAATAATCTGGGAGCCGTTAATATAATACTCTTATGGCGCGCCATGTGGCAGAGCCAGAGTTGGATAGTGTGGCTAAGGCTTACAAAAGCAGTAGTGCTGTGAAATTTAATCCAAAATTAAATCCCTGAAGTAAGGAAAGTGGTCTGACATGACTCAGCCTTCCCCGCCGTAGATTCGGGAGAATGTTTTTTTGGTCCTGCTATAAGAAATCATACATTGAACCCCAATCCATTTGTGACAGATATTTTCATTTTGGCTGATACTACTATTTTGGCTGATTCTTCGATGCAATCTAATTCTTATTTCTAGTTTATTACTATACACTGTACACGCCTGAGCCACTCTCTTTTATTATTGTTTTCTATCACTTATTTATGATATATGTGATCAATGAGAAAGGACTTAATTTAGAGTAAATCATGTGTGACGTGGTATTTGGTAAACACTACTTCATATCTTAGCTCCTAATGATTTATGCATTAATCCATTATGATTAATGTATTAACTCAAGATATATTGAGATAGATAATTTATTGTAATTCAGATACACACAAAAAAACTGTGCATTATGAACAAAAATTTGTATTGGCAAATATGTTACAAGGCAGTAATGCTGATGTCTTCTACTGCTTATGTGTTGCTTATGTAAAGTACTTTGTAAGCTGTTGTGTTTTATAGTGCTGTATAAATTAATGAAATGAAATTACATGAATAAATGCTATGCCCACAATGATCATGACATACATCAAATCCTGTGACTGAATGAACATGTTTCCATGTACGAATGCAAACAACTTATAAAATCAATATGCACTCACTGTGTTCTGTACATATAGAACCTAGTTTGTGCAATGCCAGAGGCAATTAGCTCCACTACACCCTGCCTGGCACGCAACAGAAGTTAGATCTGAATGACTAGTTATAGTCACAGTAGTAACAGTGATTCAACACTACAGGAATTACATTTTCACTTTCTGTTCCCGATCTCAGATTACTTTTATATTGAGGTTCCTCTTTGATGCTCACTTTCCGCTGGTCCAAAAGAGATGTCTTAAGAGATAATGTCTGAGAGACTCAAGCCAACAAAAAATATGTAATAGGAAAGAAATGTGGTAGAAAGCAATGATGCAATATCGAAATTATACAGTGACTACTGGAATTGAATGTGCAGAGTCCGGTTCAGTCTGCATGCAAATCATCTGCACATCCCGTTGAAATCAAACAAAAGAGACAGAGAAGAGAGAACCGATTTCATGAGAGCTGATTGACCGCAGGCAGAAAAAGAAGAGACTCAGCAAACAGCTGCTTCCACTTTGTTTTAATTGGAGGAAGTAGCTGTCTCTATCCCTGTACTCCGTGTGTGAGCATCAAAATGTGTTTCTATTGACATCTGACTCAACTTGTATGTCTGTGAGAGCCCCCTGTTCATAATGGGCCCATTGCTGCTTGCAGATGATACTGAGGCAGCCTTTGTTGAGCAATCAGATAGAAACTAGTTCCTTTGACACAAAGCACTATGTCATAAAAAAGTGGGTGAGAGAGCAGAGTTATGGGCACTACGACTTGGAAAGCTTGGGACCCTTTGAAAAAAAAAAGTTGGATTCCATCATAATCAAGGAGAATTTATAGTCATATAGCTTTTTAATTCCACACAGCAGCTTTAACTAGAGGGCTTCGTACCGTATCTTGGATGTTGTCCTGCTGTATTTTCTAAAATAAGGGTACAAAAATAGGGATGTGCATTCGATTCAGCAGTTTTGATCAAAAGCCACAATTTAGAAATCTTAGAGGAGAGCTGCTACAACTATGCATATGAATGAATGAATGAATGAATGAATGGATGGATAGATGAATGAATGAATGAAAAATTGCATCACTGCAGAACTAGCGCCTCAGACAGATGGTTGTCACCCAATATCTGCTTAAAGATGTCACCCTAAATCCCCTGCATTAACTCTCTCTCTTTCTCTCTCTCTCACGCACACACACAAACTGTGTGTTTTGCTGCAATGCATGTGTGTTGGTACACCGTGTGCGTGTGTCGCTGCAGTATAATGTGTATGTGTGTGTTGCTGCAGTCTGTATGCAGGGGCAGCTGTAGTGTTTGTGGTCTGTGGGCCCAAGTGAGCATGTTTTGCTACCGTTTGTATTTCTGCAGTGTACGAGTGTGTGTGTGAGCTGCAGCATGAGTGAGGGTGTATTTTAATCTGACAGAGAGAGAGCGAGTGGGAGATAGGTGGTAATGTGAGTGTCAGCAGCAGCAGCAAAGCTCTGAATCAAACTGTTGAGGTTGATTGGTTGGTTGCTGTTGGCTGCAGTGAGACATTTACTGTATGCATCGGCCCAGAACAAATCCAACTGCACAGCTGAAAATCCTGTTGCCTCTTTATGGCAGAAAGTTAAAACTGATGATAGAACAAATGCTTTTTATTTCATTGAAAGAAAATGTATGTCATATTGTTATTCATTGCTCTTTACAATTTCGACAACTATAAAATGTATTTTCCCACATTATGAGCTGAATTATACCTGATCAAACTCCAGTTTTGAAATCTCTCAACCTGCTTTGAATGTTTTAAGTTTTAAGACTATGATTGAGTTACTTTTCTGTCAATTATTGAAATTATAACATTCAGTCTGATATGCTTCAGAGTCTGTTTATACTTTTTTGACAAAAACAAGCATCTTTATGAATTTATTTAATTCAAATGAAAATTCAGTATATATGATTAGTTGCTGCTTGAATTTGTGATCTGCTTTGTTTTAGGTTTCAATGTTTTTCAGAGTGATTCCTTTTGGGTTTCTGTGATAAAGGTTAGGCAGACATGTGAATGATGGTTCGGCCTTGGCAGAGAAACGTGTACGCTCTACTGAGAGCCATTCTTTTTTGAAATTCCCTCCTGAACCACAGAAGACATTAATCAGCATTCAATACAGATGGTGGATTGCTCCTTTGGGAACTGAGGCTTGACTGAGGCCTCAGTGTTTATTTGCAGAGTAGGGACTGGGAGGAAGCCACAGAGTTCAGATACGGCACTCTACTTACTGATCATTTCAATAATCTTCAACTCATGAACAAATGTTTAACAGGATTCCACTTTTTTCTTCTTTTTTTTTTGCTGAAGCCTGAACTCCTTCCCAGCTGGCTGTGTTTTTGAAGCATTTATTTTTGCACATCAGTGCAGTGCTTAAATCCTGCAACTGTAGGTGTAGTGGTGCTGAGAATGAATCATGACACCTAAAGCAACTGTTACTACTGCTGGAATTGTGAGTCATGTGAGTATCTTCACTCAAAAACACATTCCATAAACAGATGTTTTTTTGTTTTTTTTTTAATTATCAAAGTGATTCTAATAACCTTCTTTGTAGTTGTGCAGTGCTGTAGCGGCATTACCTTGTAGCCCATTCTGTGTTGCTTTGAGTTGTTGCTTAGAAAGGGGCTGCTGTCCTCAGGATTTTCCTCATTGCGCCTGTGGATGGAGAGATATGTTTATCCATCACATCGTCTTTTTACTTTGGATGATGCAAACATTTATGACGAAATACACACAACACATAATCCTAACCTCGTTTTAAATTAACCCCAGTCCTTCATCAAGTATGTCATGGGAACGTGTTTTTGAGGCAAGTACACCAAGTCTGAAAAATGAGGTCTGTACACACACCTGTCTACACATTTAGTACAATTTTATTTATACATAGACATTTTTACTTTAGTATAGTTTTATACATGGAAATTTCCAAATACATTACAAAGCATGGACTGATTCTTAAAATTTAACTCTAATTTCCTTCTCCCTTGTTCCTTGTTTCTCTGGAAGTAGTATGCAAAACATTTTTGGGTTTCATACAGAACATTTGTTCACACGCAGAGACCGCGTTAAATGATGATGTTTGTGTCCCGTTCCACCCATGTTTGTAACTATGGATGGTGGTGAAGAGGCCAACCTGTTACTGATGTTCTCCAACGGTGAGTCACCACAACTTGGCCATGGACAAGGAATCTTGGCAGGATAGTCTTATTATTGAGTAAATTTGCTGCTGGTTTATAAGGGACATATGGTTGTCTAGCATCTCTGTCATCCATTTTGACACGTTCCAAGCACTCAAACAGCTCACAGGAAGCTTACAGATTACATAGTGATACGGAGGTATACACGGTTGTATGTTTATCAATATTTTTTATTTGTTCTCTATCGTCTGGAGTTCAGCTGCATAACAGCTGATGTTTTGCTGAATAAATGGTTATTACATGCTTCATTGTCAACTGAATTTCTTTTGGGTCAAAGTCAAAAACGTCTATGATTGTTTTGTCCTCAATTTTTGTAACAAATAGACTTTCTAAAAATGTTGGTTGTGATAAAGCTTATCTCTTGTAATTTCTCGTTAACCATGAACTTCCTCATTGTTTCCTTATGTTATATACTCATGCACATGTCACGTCTGCAGGTGGCTTGCTGTTGTTTTGATACTTCAAATTCTCTTGGGGAGGATGTGGTTTTTCGGTGATGTAGAACAGGTTTAACTTGCATAAATGGTTTTCTCCTAAGATAAAATGAATTGAAGAGAAAGACAACGGTACCAGTTGACAAGAGTATTGATCTGTGGACCAACAATCAATGTGGGGACAAATATTTTTAGTGTGTCAGGTACTAGGGGATTATAGTCAATTCACTGGTTAAATACAAGCATTTTCTCTCATGACACGAAATTCCAATTTTCTTTGAATCACTTATAGCCGACCCCAAGCAACCAAAAGAGTCCTCCAAAAGAAAGCATGATGAACAAATAAAGACGACACAAGCACAAGAACAACACGAGAAACTAACTGTTTTGAGGCAAGGGACGATAGAAATCAAGGAGAAATAAAGCAATAGCATATTCGAACTGTAGATGGAGGCTGATACCCTATCGCTCAGCATCACATATATACCAGTATACATACATACATACATACATACACATATATATATGTATATATATATATATACATACATACATACATACATACAT
>CAESWR010000780.1:731765-745794 GCA_903171835.1 Mullus surmuletus
TTCAATCAGTTACCACGAATACGCACAATAATCAAACGACGAATATTAAAAAAGCCGCTATGAATGGGATTACATGTCATACTGCTTGACATATAATTATGACTTTCTCAGACACTGATATTGTCCAACAAACTGCTCACAAAACAAATAAAATCTCGAATTTATTGCTTATAAATCATACGTCGAAATGACAGTTTGTCCACGATATATTCAAATGTATTATTGAACACGTTTGGTTTGTGCAATGACTTCATAATGACCTAACATTAAAGGCATTGGTGTACCTTAACATTAAAGATACCATTTAATGAAAAATACTTCCTTTAACGCTACATTTTAATGACTTTAATGACTTGAATGACTTTCAAATGTAGCGTTAAAGTAAGTATTTGTGTCATTAAAGTCATTAAAAGTAACGTTAAAGGAACGGGTTGTTTCATTAATTGAATGTACATAACTATGTTGTTTTAAGAAATTGTCATCGATAAAACCTTTGTTTTGGCAGACTTGCCAGACTAACTGGTAAACACTTTCACAGTTCAACAATCACCTTATAGTTTAATATATCAACATAAAAAAAGTTGTATGCTACATAGTAATAACGAAAACTATGTTCTGTATAGATAAGGTTATTATCAACAAAAAGGCGGGTACTTTGAAACCAACCAATAATCTATGAGCTCCAGCGCAGTTGATTTGCATAACGCTGTAGATATAGTTCGCAACGCTGTCGGGTTTGTATCATCGACTGTTCGAAAATGGCAGGAGACGGATTGAAAGCACCGAAGAAGGGCTCAAAGAAAGCCGCGCCGAAATCGACCAAGGGCGGCAAGAAGAGGAGAAAGACCAGGAAGGAGAGCTACGCCATCTACGTGTACAAGGTCCTGAAGCAGGTCCACCCCGACACCGGCATCTCCTCCAAAGCCATGCTCGTCATGAACTCCTTCGTCAGTGACATCTTTGAGCGCATCGCCGGAGAGGCCTCTCGTCTGGCTCAATACAACAAGCGCTCCACCATCACCTCCCGGGAGATCCAGACCGCCGTCCGCCTGCTCCTCCCCGGCGAGCTGGCCAAGCACGCCGTGTCTGAGGGCACCAAGGCTGTGACCAAATACACCAGCTCCAAGTAAACTGCCTTTGCAACCAAAAACAAAACGGTCCTTTTCAGGACCACACACATGCCACCTAAGAGCGTCCGTCCTGGTTTGAATGTTGAACGTTGAGTTTCTAAGCTGAACAAAGAAGTCTAAGTGAAAGGGAAGCTACTTTCTCAGGTGATCACATTCAGTATGATCTAGTTTATCACTAATTTTACGGATAAAGGGCAAAATGATGAGATGTAATGCAGGTTTAATATTTAGGAACTACATTTAGCTGTGAGGATTAACTCCCTATATACCCTTCTGGCTATTTAAAGAAAAAACATTTTTAATTATAAATACTTGTATTAAAATTTCATTTATTCTCTGTTGGAGAAAAAGGCTATGAAAACACCTGCAGGGGTGACTGTGTTGCATGGCCTTTTAGGCGGCTTTGATCAGAATGGTTGCAATACACATTGGTTATGGCTACCTCATCCTTGCCTGCATGAACTGTCGTATTTTGTTCACCCCTCCCGTAGGAGGGCCTTAATACTATGGGATCAAATGGGTCATAAAGATTTTGTACTTGTACAATGATGTGTAATGTGATGTAATAAAGTCTTGTGGGTGTAAAAATATGTTGTGCCTGTGTAGAAATATTGTGTGCGTGTGCAACATATAATACTCCTTAAATAAAAATATAAGCGTGAAAACAACACTGAACGGCAAAGCCAACACTTATAATATCTGGAGTTACAATATGTTACCATCGTTTAGAGACTTGTATATAAAAGACACATTCATGGATCCCCAATTTCCCACTCTCCATAAGACATAATCTGACATCTTTCTCTACTCTCTAATTTATATTTTGGAATTGGGATAGTAAATATCTGCAGAGCAATGACAAGTTCTCATAAGAAGGTACACACTCCCTCTATTAATTGAATTAATACAGATAATAATCATTTATCAGTTATGTAATGAGACATATGTATATGTAATACATCCCTACATTATTTTGGAATTCCTCACCTACTGTAATAAAAGACAGACACACACTCTTTTCAACTTTACAAAAGAAAATAAGCCCACACACGGGGCTGTTGATGAAGGAATAACAGTTTAAGAGGTGATTTTCTGATTGAACATAACAGACCATGTTTATGCCAGTACTGATCTAGCTGTTTAGAGTATTTAGGTCACTTCGTTCTCTTTCTGTTCTGTTCATAAATACATACATATACTAGAAATTGATAGTGATCGAAGTGGGAGTATGCATTTTCCTTTTGTATTTTTGTGTATACAAGTGTTAAAAATGGAATTAGAAAAATGTTTATATTTATTTCCTTCTGGACTTCATAGTACCACCTTCTCCTTTCTTCTCTCAGGTAAAGAAACAAACAAAAAACGGACGTCTACGTCATTCTGTTCTGATTGGTCGCTTGTACTAACGCACATTCTAGCCAATCAGCAAGCACCTCTCTACTATATAAACGCCGCGACGTTGCTGCCAGTCATCAACACAAAGGAAGAATAGTTTTTAGCTTGTAACTTTGAACTAGAGTAGTATAGTAAACATGTCTGGACGTGGAAAGGGCGCAGGTAAAACCAAGGCCAAGGCGAAGAGCCGCTCCTCCCGTGCCGGCCTTCAGTTCCCCGTGGGTCGTGTCCACAGGCTGCTCAGGAAGGGCAACTATGGCGAGCGCATCGGTGCCGGAGCTCCGGTGTATCTGGCTGCAGTCCTCGAGTATCTGACAGCTGAGATCCTGGAGTTGGCTGGAAACGCAGCCCGCGACAACAAGAAGACCAGGATCATCCCCCGTCACCTGCAGCTCGCTGTGCGCAACGACGAGGAGCTCAACAAACTCCTCGGCAAAGTGACCATCGCTCAGGGCGGCGTGCTGCCCAACATCCAGGCGGTGCTGCTGCCCAAGAAGAACGAGAAGAAGTAAACGTCTGCTTCTGACCCCCAACAAAGGCTCTTTTAAGAGCCACTCAAATACCACTGAAGTGCAGGTTCTGAATTAGTCACTATTTTCATGGAATGGAACACAGTTTCATGTATTTCGCCTCTTTTGTGTCACTGAAGCTGTCACTGACTTCTTGAGGGCGTCTGACAGGATTTAATGAACGCATATCAGAAGTTTGGTTATGGAGAAAAGTGCGCTCGTATTAATTATGGCTTGGGTACTTAATTACACTAGAGAAGTACAGATATCTGAATATATAGGTAACCACCATCACCACCGTTGGGCATCACCATAACCACGTCCGTGTGTAGCCACAGCGGTCTTTGGTGAAAAACCGTTAATTTACGAGATACGGACGGATCTCTTTTGATCTCCCATTACTCGTAAATTAAAAGCTGTATAGTCTCATGACTCGATTTCTCCGTTAGCTGTCTGTTACATTTCCACATCGTATTATAGACAATATTAAGGATAAATATGACATTTCGGACTGCAAAAACGGTACAGGAAGTTGGCCTTTGAAGTTTAAGTGAGTGGCTCTAAAAAGAGCCGTTTGGGTGTGACTTTTCAGGCCGGCATTCTAAGCCCTCTCCCCGCGGATGCGGCGGGCCAGCTGGATGTCTTTGGGCATGATGGTGACCCTCTTGGCGTGGATGGCGCACAGGTTGGTGTCCTCAAACAGACCCACCAGGTAAGCCTCGCTGGACTCCTGCAGAGCCATGACGGCGGAGCTCTGGAAGCGCAGGTCCGTTTTGAAGTCCTGGGCGATCTCCCTCACCAGGCGCTGGAAGGGCAGCTTGCGGATGAGAAGCTCGGTGGACTTCTGGTAGCGGCGGATCTCACGGAGAGCCACGGTACCGGGCCTGTAACGGTGGGGCTTCTTCACCCCGCCGGTGGCAGGGGCGCTCTTGCGGGCAGCTTTGGTCGCCAGCTGCTTCCTGGGAGCCTTTCCTCCGGTGGATTTACGGGCTGTCTGCTTGGTTCTGGCCATGGTTGCGTTTCACTCGCCTACAAAGAGGTTATTGTACGTGAATAACCGCTTTTCAGCGAGCGGCTTTTTATATATGAGCGCGGTTGGGACGGCAGCGCTGATTGGTCCTGAACTTGGCGCGCGCTGCAGCTGTACAACTATTGGAGTTGCGTGTTTTGAAGTAAACCACACCTCCCCGACTGCAAGCGCTGATTGGTCCACAGTGACCATGTGCAGTGTTCATTTTGTCAACGTTCTTTTAATGATAGTTGTTAAAATGAGTTACATGACATACAACAAATACACTATGTCATATAAGTTGTTGATAATATACCGTGTAAAAAGGAGAGGACAACTCAATAGTTCTGTTGTTTTGTTTTTCTCCAAATCAAAGGTACTTCGGAAGTCAGAGATGGAAATAACGTCCAGCCTAGTTTCCGGCGCGCCAAAAGATAAACTAATTGAAAGGAGCAAACCGTCAGCCATTCATTGATTTAAAATCGTGTATGCGTTTGCGAAACTGCAGCTCTGTCATTCAAGCAGACTGGCAGTAACGAAAAACAACCGCTAGATGGCGAAATAGGTTCACATAAACAGCCTACGCAAAACAGATTAAATGGCAAGTAAACACACCCACCAGATTTAACTATCAAAATAAAACCAATCAAATAAGCATATCAAGAGTCAAGTAATCGTCATACACATGGAAATTATTTAAGAAATCATGTTGGACTGGTTGAAATGGCTTAAATTGATACGGTGTGTAAACAACATACAGAGGTTAAAAAGGGCTGCGTCAAACATCTGCCAACCATCCAGTATGTCAATAAAGCATATAACTCGGTGTCCTGGGTCTGTCCGATGTTGGTAACTCCCTAATCAGAATATTTTATTAATCACCCTCCTGGAAAAATTACCTATGTTCTAATTGAATGCAAGAATATAATCCAAGAAAAATGAAGAATAAGGAATAGGCTATAAATATATGTATAAGACAAAAAAGTATTAACAGAGATATGCACACTATATTCATCATATTGCTGGCAGTGTAAATGACTTCAGTCTGCTGGGACAGAGTCTCTTTACACTCAGAGGGATGAATTATAAAGTTAGATGGCCTAAGGTAGGAATGGCTCTTGTGGTACTCAATGGCGCATTTGGGTGGAATCAGTCTCGCACAGAAGCTGTTCCTGCACTTCACCAGCACCTCAAGTAAAAGATTGAAGCCATTGTCCAATATTTCACACACTCACAGCACCCCCCCACCCCCATCTAACACTGCTGTCAGTGATATGATGTGGCCTTTGTTATGACTGAGGAGTAGAAGTCCATCATCATCAACTTGACTTTCTTCAGCTCTCTAATTTCTAGGGATTCATGGAGTAAGTAGGGCATTTCTAAATATTTCTTGAGGGAAATAAAGGGCTCTGTTTGACATACACTGTATATTTACCAATTAATATCTTAATTTGTCTGCTTACAGGAGGAAATGCTGTCACAGTGGTGATATCGATGATGTCAGTGAGTTACACGCTGGGCCTGTGGATTAACAATGTACACGCACGCACACAGCACACATGCACGCACACACACACACAGACACACACACTCTAGCAGGTTTTACGCTCACAATCCCACAGCTGAAGCAAAAAAGAAAAAACTTCATGGGAGCAGCAATAATCTGATCCTGAGATGTCAGCCTATTTTCTGACTTCCAGATAGTTCTATATATGGCATGCCACAATAACTCTATTTAGCTCTGTTTTTTTGTTTTGTTTACAGACAGTCCCTGTTTTACCCTATACCCTATTTACAAACAGTTTTATATACACTAACTTAATGACAAGTACACAGCACAGGCCTTGTGGATGCTGAATCACAGGAAACTGGTTTATTTGACTAAATCCCAAGTTTTTGTTGGATAGCCAAAGAGTCCAGAGAGTAGTACAAATGATCTTGATTAATAATTCTGAAGGTACCGATAGTAACCGATTTGTCAGATATAGTTAATTTTTACTAGCTACGCTACATGAGATGGAGTGAATACAGTTTTTTCCCCCTTCCTTCTTCATCTCACCCAGATACCAGCATACTTTGGCAAACAGAGGCCGCACTGAACTGCAGCACATTTGCTTTGTCTCAGTTCAGGTTCAGGGTGGTGTCAACGTGCCTGGAAGCGTTTCTCAGAGCTCACACCAAGCCGGGGTGTGATATATCAACAATGATATTCGGGGATGCTGCCAGTGTTCACAGATGTAACACAATTTGTTTCTCTGTGATGGATCTTGTGTTGCCTCACAGTTTATTACCAGCCTTTAAGGACTTCTCACTTATCTGTTTCGCTTTTGCTTCGCTTGCCCATTCCAGGCTAGAAATCACTCTGTTTAACATGCATTGTTAACTCATGCTGCACTACCATTGTTTTGTTACAAATCACAGCAAACATATGCTTTTCTATGTTATTCTTATACAAGTTAATATCACAATCAAAACAATCATGTCCAACAAACAACCATAATAATGCCCTGTCCCTTTTGCTACAGGAAATACTGGGAGAAACCCGGCAAACTGCTCTGAAAACCACATTTTTGTCAGCCGTTCAAGAGAACCAGTGGGGCTAAGAACTAAAAGGGCTGCTCAGAATAAGAACTATACTCAGAATTTATATTTATTTAGAACTATACTTTCGAATTTGGGGTTACACATAAAGATGATTGAGCCTCAAAGGCAATTGTTAATGGATTAGAGGTAAGCAGACATGATCTCAGCCACACTGGGACCGACTGAACACCGCCCCAAACACCCATATCCACAGAAATACTGCACAACCCCCTGCCTGTGTGAGCCACAAGCCAGGTAGGCCAAAAACCTCCTAAAAGGGCGTGACCGGTCAAGCACAGAAACGTGACCTGGTACACAACATGTAGCAGTGCGACACAAACACGCGCTCCAAAGCAGTCATCCAAACCAATCACCCTGTGAACCAGGCAGCTTGCCCGCTTTCCTCCCACTTATATACATCGCAGGACCGGGGTGGGGCCTATCTGGTAGGAGGGCATGGATGAAAGCTGTGAGGCATAAACCTACTAGTGATAGCCTTAGGGTGAAGCCTTTACAATATAGAACATTTAGATATGATATGGCATTGTGGATATTAATCATCAGATCACAATTATACACACTATTCCAAAACAATCCAGGTTTTCCAGCAACAAGTGCCGATTGTGATATGTCAACATAAGGATTGTCTTTAGACGCAAAAACATATTTGTTGTAATGGTTGCAAGCTTTAGAGCTTGTTTCAGGCTCTAGCAACTAATCCATTCATGTTTCTCAGCCTTGCAGGGAAGTAAGGAAGAAGAATTGTGAACTAGACACAAACCAGCAGTGTCAAGTCTGATATGTGTATTTCACTATTCAGGACATCAAAGTCACTCACAGCGGTGTAACAAATCATTTTTTTTCTCCATCAAACACTCGTTTCCACTCTTCAATGGCAGTGAAAAAGTTGCATTGGAATAGAGAGCAGTTGCGACAGCAGCAACATAATGGATACACACAAAATCAGCCAGATGCTAATCATAGCAATTGTCATCCCTCCTCATATTTGGTGACAATCAGCAAGAAATGTAATTTGTAAAATGTTATGCACAAATCACCTTACTTAAAGAAACTGGCTGCGTGAAAACGCTAACATTTCATTGCCATTACATAAATTATATCAGTACGAAGGACTGATATGATTTATAAGTCAGTGGTGAGACTTTTTTTCACAAACGGAAGACTGTTCAATGAGGTATGATAACAATTACATTTTGACATTTTGTATAAATAATACCTAATGTATAATGTACACCTGATACTTGTACAATTACAGTTATTGTCATACGTATTACAATCATTTATTACTATGCAAAGACATGCATACAAATCCTGTTTTAGATCTCCTTTAGAGCAGCTTCAACCAAAAGAGTCATTCCTCTATGTTGCAGTTGTTCCTTTGTGCCAACAGCCATCATGCTGTTTAGCATCACCTGTGACCTACTCCCCACCTCCCACCCCCATAATCTTTCTGTCAGTGCACATTTTGTTCACACAATTGCACATTGCTATTTACGTTATTGTTCATCCTGGAGTGTGATGATGCATGTACATATATACATTTTCATTAACATTAATCATGATATGTCTAAACCCATTCACACTTGTTAACTGTAGCATCATAAAACATTTTTCTAACCCTGCATATTTTATGTTCAATTCAGTTTTTTTTGCCTGTAGATATATTTGCTACTGCATGAGTTATTCTGTTTGAATGATACAGAATAACACATATGATGAGTTCCGCACATGTGTGGGTGTTGTCACTGAAGAGAAATGTTATATATCTGCCATACAGTGCAAACTGACATGGGAGAAAACTCCGGTCCCCAGGCGCGACTGAATCCCTCGAGTGCCTCATCTGCATTGACATATGGACACACACACTCATCACCTCTCCAGTTCCCCACAGCTGCTCTCCCACACATATCCCGCTCATTTTAGCCGGATTCACAATCTGCTCCAAGCCTTACAGCAGAGCTCCAACATAATCCAGTGGGACCAATGTCTGTCACTGCAGCACGTCCAAACACATTAAAAACTTCACTCAAGGTTCACTCTACTTTACTACCTGCACATAAATCTCCTAGGAGTTAGGAATTCACCTCTTTGTGTTTTACTTTCGAAATCCTATATATACCATGATTTAATTAGATCAAACATATATCTTAACTGCCTCATCCAGCTACCAAATTTCTATCCAAATTGCCACCAAATTGGTCATTTGTCAATCTTGCCTTATGGCAATACACTGAATGGCCCTTTGCTTTTGTTCAGTGTGACAATTTCCAATATAATGTAGGTTGGTTTTGTTCTAATTTTGAAAAAAACAAACATTATTTCTTATATGCAACATTCATTTCGTAGCTCAATGTTAAAATTACAAATATCCCTCCAGCCATACAATGGTGGTACAATGGTACAATTACAAACTAGAGGGCACTCCACACAAAATTCCGCGGGCTGACTTGAGAAACAGGCTTTCAAATATTTATACTGACATTAAAGGTATTATGTAGAAAAGGCTTCATTTCCTCGATCCCTAACATGGCCTACAAAGGGGCCAAGATTCCAAGAATGTCACAACATTCTGACGATATTATTATAAATGATCCAAAAGAGAAAGTGCAGATACAAACATAAAGGCAACTGAGTTTTTCATCTAATGATTCGACTCATTAAATCTGTATCCCAGTGTCCTCAGGCTGCTAGTTACTGTGGTTATGGCTAGTTGTCTGATGATTTCCGCCTTAATCTAGGATCATCTGAAACTGGACTGTAGGCAGCACACACAAAACAAGAAATAAAACCTTTCATCTCACAGTTAAAGGCACAGTGCAGCTTTTTCGGCTTGTTAAATCTCTGCCTTAAAGTCAGAAGTGAGCAATCAGTTTCTTCTCTTTGCCTCACAGCGAGAGAGTTACTGTTATTTCCTGTCTTAGCACCATGACAGAAAGCCTTATATCATAGGAATAACATATAGCTGTCTTATGCATGTTGCATCCTGCAGGTGTTAAAATCGCAAAAGTGAGAAATGCTGTGGTGGCGTCAAAGAAATCTGCTGATCACACCTGTGAAGTTATACAGAGCATCATCAAAAGTTCTTCATTCAGTGTTTGCTTCGCTGGTTGTAGGTCAGCACATCATGTCCACTAGCTTTCAAAGCTGTCGAAAATAACTCACCACTCCTCACTTTTACAGTTCAGTTTATCCAGAAAAATACTCTTTCACAGTACATGTGAACAGTTAAAATGATCAGTAGGCTTTCCTACAGTCTTCTTGACCTGTTTTTCCATCAACGGCTACTAATGGAAAGGAAGACCTCGACACAGTACACTGTGTTCAAGGAAACTAAACAAAAAAAGGTTTAAAAAAAAAAAAGGAAAATGTGTTAGAATTATATATATTATATTTTTTGCAAATTACATAGTTATACAGTATACCAAGTGATTAAACAAGATAGTTAATGGTCCTTGTGGTAAAGCTACACGAGTACAAAATGTAATCTAAATTACAGTGCATTAATACAGAAAGTGATGTTTCTAAATGGTTGATTAACCAATTACAGCATTGCACAGAATAACAGATACAAATTGTTATGATGAAGAGTTATTTTGTTTTATTTTATCTTTAATTGTGTCTCGTGAAGCAGGAAGCTGGTAGTCAGAATTGTCATTCATGTTGGTGGAGTTCCTTTTTCATTTTTCACGTTGTCTCCCCCCTTTGTGTCTTCTCTCATGTTATATAAACCTGTCCTGTGGAGGCGTCTTATATAAGCATTCAGGCTTAATTCCTTTCTTTTGAGACCACTGACAAACCCTGTGTGTCTTACACCAACATCATTCTAAGGAATAGAATTTTCCACCTTTTTATAATTGTGTATTAATTTTTCGTATGTAATTTCACTTGCAGACTTAGAAGTGGGTGTGGATCGTGTTCCAGTACAGAATACAGGTATAGTATATTTAATCTTTCTTGAAGCAAAGCTGGTTCTAAATGAGGAACATTTCTATGAACACTAATGGAATTCAATGCAACCCTGTGCAAAAATGTATATAATGCAACTTCTTAACATCTTTGTTTTGCCAGAATGCATCTGTTCCAAGTTGAGATGACCCACTTGGCATTTCTATCACATCACCAGGGTTACTTTTTTCATCCTTCGATAACCACAGGAAATGTATACGACTCTTTTAATAAGTAGCATCCCTTTCTCTTAAATGCAATCTACATTGAAACGTGTAAAAATAAAAAAAAATTAAAAAACATCCGTGAAGCTTGTTCACTGCTATGGGAGTTCACCTGCGGTTAACGTGCCTCAGACGAAAAAGGGGTCCAGAGACCTAGAGTGACTGGATCCTCTAGATTTCATTATTTACATCTGAATTTCAAATATCCTAATGTGTGAAGAGTGTGAAAAGAAAGCATCAGCATGGGAGTCCTCCATATCCTTGTGTTTAGATGGCCAGAGGGATGATGAATGATGCAGAAAGGAAATGTGTTCTGGGAACAAAAACACACCACAATGCACAAGGGAATCGAGAGTGAGAGGCGAGGGAATACTGTGTCCAAGGGTTGAAAAATCCCCTTGTGGACCCACACATACAAATTCCAAACAGATAATAATAATAAAAAAAAGGCTTTTTGCCATTTAGTGATTACATTTGTGATGTGTTGGTCTGAAGGTGTGTAAAATGGCGGACTTTGATTGACAAATCACCCAGATCTTCTTTTTTTTTTTCTTCCTACAACGCAACACCTGAGACTTAAAATATATATTTAGTTCCAAAAAACAAAATATGGGCAACTAACTAAATGGTAGTAATATCCTTGTTAAGAGTATAATACAAAGATTATGTCCTCACATACACAAATCATCAGCATATTTCTGCTTCGGATTCACCCTGGTCTAAAACTTTTAACACTGTGCAGGAGATTTAGCTGTGACTGCAGACGATTTGTGACTTGCTGTGACTATCTATCTAGATAGATAGATAGATAGATAGATAGATCTCTCAAAAAATGAAAATTAGCCATTTGAGGGCTGTCTGTTTTATGACGATCAGTGACTGCAGGTCAGAGGTCGTTGCACATTACACAGCTGTAGGCCACAGGCAGTGATAAGAGGAAGTTGAGGAGAATTCCGATGTGGAGGTTCATAAAACAGAAAATGATGGCTGCAGAACACATGTGACCTAAGGGAAGAGAGCTTCAGCAGATATCAGCAGAGAAAGTGGGGACAAACAAGTGTGAAATAAATGAGCTGTCGACCTGAGAAAGAGTGATAGAAAAATACTATGATAAATGAATTACTATATATATACATATCTCTCTCTCTCTCTAAAATGTGTGTATATATATGAGATATAGGCTAAGAGAGAGAGAATCTTGAAAAGTTGTTTTTTAACAACAGGGTTATTTAATGAGACAGGAATCTTGTAACCTAGTTAGAGTATTTAGATTCAGTTTATCCAGTTTTTGGGTTTATTTTTTTCCCTCCCTCCAGCTGTACTTTGTTTGTAAACTGCCACAAAATCAAAAAGGACTTAGCAGAGGATAGGTTTTCGGGTGTCAGCTGCTTCCTGTCCCCTGAAGTGCAACCTCCTTCCTTCAACAGCTTTTTTTTTTTTTCCTAATTACTTGAGGAGGATCCAGAAACCGGCCAGGCCTGACAGTGCAGCCCAGCGGAGCGTTACAGCCAGAAGGACAGATTGCACACAAGGGAAGAAAAATCAGCACAGACCATGGGTAATTTGGCGTGATGATGTGATTTGATGCAATGTCTTAAGCCATTTTTTCCTTTTAATGACTTTCGATGAGTCCTGTTAACCCTCTCACTAAGCAAGGGTGAGTTCCATCTGGTTGGATGGATACATGAATGAATGGATGGAATGGTGAATAGATCAATGGATCATTTTCTGTATGGATGGATTATATTTGTCTCGAATTTGGGTGTGTATCTTTTCTGTGTAAAGGGAAATTCAAAGCCTGGGGGTTGTTGAGCAAAAAATGTCCTTGATAAACATACACAAATAATTCCCAAACTCAAAAACATGGGGGAAGATGTTACCATAAGTGCAATGACAGGGGGTCAAAGGTCATGTCCGTAACGGAGCGCAACACATACCAGCGTGTTCGGGACGCCCTAAAACCTGGGGGTGGGACATCGTTTCCAGGCCTCTAGCATTTTCTGGTCAGGAGCTATGGCCAGTCAAAGACGCACCTTAATTATGAGCTAGGGTTAGGGTTTCTCAACCCTAATTTGCCTCCCGCTAGGGTTAGGGTTCAGAGAACGGAAGGTCGTAGAGACATGGGGCCAACTTCTACACCTAGGTTTTTGGGCACCCCGAGTGCAACAAGCCGGATCCTGAGCTCCTACGACCTTGTGTTCTGGAGATACAGCCAATTTATGATTGTCTGAAGAGCCTCCTAGAGCCTCGGGACCAAGCCCAGAAAGCTGACTCGATATAACTCAAGTCAGCATGTGGTCGGACGTCAAGTCATGTCTGTGAAGGAGTGTGTTTCTTCAAAAGGAAGATGCAGACAGTGGATGTCGGTAGATGTGACTATTCAATCTGCCTCAGGGCTGATTTTAATCAGGCTCAGATAATATTTTAAAAACAGCAGCCAAAAGCAATCATCATCCGCTGATTAAATATGGATGAACTGAACTTGAAACACTAAGGTGCTAACACTTTCATGACTTTTCCTCCTGTCAGCTTCCAAATTGATTTGTGAATCTTATTAGCAACAAAAAACTTAAACATTAATCCACTTGGTTAATAGTCAACAATTAATTGCTCCTTTAAAATATCTTTACTATTTAACACCTAAAAACAACATAGAACTAGAGGAATTGAAGCTGAAACATCTCCACCGTTCCCTAACCCTAACCCTAACGCTAACCCTTTAGAGCCTAAAGGTCAAGGAACCAACGCTTCACATGGCCAGTTAGTGTTTCACTATAATACCTCATTGCAGTTACACAAATCATCAACACAATAACACACTGGTACATGTGTTGCATAAAAAACAGAAGATGTGGAAGATTGTAAGGATTGTGTACGGCTTCACATTACAATACACACATTTCCAGAAGGAAGCGTAGAGAAAACGTGTAAGGAAAAGTAGTCAGTGGAGGGGGAATACACAATTTGTTGTGCTTAGAGCTGAGGTGCTGAAATCAGCAAAAATATTTTGCTTCAGAAGAGTTTTGCCCCCATTTATGAGTGCTTTCCGTGCACATTTCTTCTGTAACAGCAGAGAAGGTCACAGGCACCTGTAATTGGTTCGTTTCACCTGCTGACATACACACATACATACGCACACTCAGGTGACAGGTTAAAAAAAAAGAAAAAAAAACTGTCGTGGGATGATGCCAATTACAAATGACGTCAACTGAA
>CAESWR010000780.1:747551-758638 GCA_903171835.1 Mullus surmuletus
CCGGTGTTGAACTCAGCACTCCATCTTGAAAGAACGTGCAGAGTGAAACGTCAGCAAATTGTTGTCACACTGTGCACATTGTTAAATCTATTTATTTTTTTATTTTTCACAAATTGAAAAAAAAACACATCTTGATGATTGTGATGCTCATGTGGTGCTCGGCTCTATTGAGAAAATGGACATCTGATACAGCTCTGCGCGTCATATTTGATTAACATTGCTTTAAAATGAGAATGTAAAACGTCTGTTTACTCGGGTCTCTTCTTCGCACCCTCTGCTTGCCTCTCCCATTGGCGGGGCTAAGACACAAGTAGAGGAATCGAGGAGTTCCCAACTGGGAATTGGGATGGACTTATTGTATCTGAAAGATTGTCAGAGATGCTTTCTCAACATATTTGTTTCCGATAGGAAGTGTATAGGGTAAATATTTTGTTGACTGCCCTTTTTTTGACCCTGACCTCTGCTTCTGCCTTATACTATCTGGTTTCCCTCTCTGCTCTGGCATAATTATTATGCAAAATAGTGTTTCTGTATTATAGAAAAAAATCAATGACAATTTTTTTGTCAGAAGTGTTTATCATTTTGTTATGTGCTTAATAAATTCAAGTTGAGTTGAAATGATAATACATGTTTCAATAGGATGCATTAAACTTAAAAATCTTGCAGCACAATATCCATTTGTAATTGTAATCCAAGACGATAAAATGACTGAACACTGTAACATAAAGGTTTTTATTGTTTTGTTTTTTTTTCAGTTGTGTGTTGCAAGTTAATAATTCATCATCAGAGTTGTCCCAGTGGTGCGTGAATCTTTAAACATCCCGTTCATAATTCATATCCCTAATCAATAAACCATAACCATTTTATATGGATCAAACTGTCCGTGTATTCACTGCAGAGCTTGGAAATAGGGAGCGATAGGACGGTGGCTGCCCACACACAAACACACACCATGACATGGATGTGTGTGTGTTTGTGCTTAAATTATTCAGTTGGGGGGTGAAAATGGCAAGAGGTTATTAACCAGCACATTCACTTAACTTAACTATTGCACTGTCCTCTTTAAGTGTTATTTTTCTCTTTTGAAACAGCATTTTATTCTCTGTACTGCATGAGAATGACAATTAAAGGAAATCTGAATTTTGCAGATAGACACATAAAGAGAAATATTAATTCACCAGCACATACAATAATCAACTCAACACTGCATACATTCCATTACACACCTGTATTAGGCACACACATATGCATGCACACCAGTGTTGGGGGGGGGTAATGCTTTTCCAACTAACATGTAACTGTAATCAGATTACATTTGTCTTCACAGGATGACTGAAATACAAATCAAAACACACGCTTTCCATGCATACATTTGAGTCAAACTTAAGCACAAAGGTCTGGTGGATTAAGGAGCTATTCCAAACAATAAATTACTGAGTAAAGTAAGGGATTACTTTTTTCAAATTAACTGTAATGGGTAAAAGATTACTTTTTAAAGTAGCTCCCTCCATACTGATGCACACCCACAGGTCTGTATATGTTTTTTTCCACCCATCATCTATAATGCACGGATGACTGACAGCGCTCATATTGTATCTGCGCCGTAACTCCCAGAATCCTGCTGATTTCAGCGCTTCCTCCTCCATCACACTGCGGGGTAACATACAGCTACACATGTGCAGCTGTGTGTGTGAGTGAGTGTTGCTTTCCTGATGCCCGAGTCCATGAAAGAATTCTCACAACCTCATCGAGACATTGAGCCAGTGCTCCCACGCACCTCTGTGGAGTCATTCCTACTGCCATATTACAGCAGGAATTAAGCGGCTCATGTTTATTTTAACAGAATCGTTTTAAAAGTACTGATTAAGCATTATTAAAATTCCCAATCCTCTATGCTTCTTGGCTCACACTGACTTTTGGCCATCCATGATGAAGAACACCTCAACCATATATATATTCATGACGCATCTCCCTGCAATTTAGTAGCTGTCATCAACCATCAATAAAATCTGATATCACACCAAAGTTTATTAGATTTAGAAAAAACACCCTATAAATACAGCAGGGAGCGGAAATACATCAAGAATATGTCCCATAGCAGTCGGTGGCAGTAGTGAAAAACAACAAAAACAAAAAGAAAATTGTAGCGTTAAATGTAGGGAGAAAAAAAGGGGATAGAGGAGAGGATTTAAAACAACCAACCCTCATTTTGCATCAAATCATTGAAACTGTTCAATGGTAAAAATGCCTTGGACAAATGGAGTCTGGCATGGGCTGATTTGGCCAACTGTGGATGATTAACTGTTTCAATCTAGCCAGCAGAAACATTATTAAGTCCTCCTCAGAATCCAAAAATCATCAAGTTGTCACTCTGATTCTGCCAAACAGTTTGTTTTTCCAGGTTTAATGTGAATTATTATGGTCCCGTGTTTTGTATCTTTTATTCATACAGTTGACTGTGCTGTGCTTTATGTGCCTTGAATGTGTTGGAAAGGAGTCGCTGGAGTCGACATTCTCTACTGCTGCTGCTGCCGTTGTAGCAAAGTTTAAAGTAGGGCAGCGAAACGGCAGAACAAAGCACAGAGCGCCTGCGTAACTTTTCTTTTAAAAATACATGAGGCAGCACCACCACTCCCCACCTATCAAACATTAAGGAGCAGCGGAAAAGGCGTTTAATGCACACACACACACACACACACATACTCAGCGGCACCTGACTTCACAAACATTTCAAATCTCCAGTCGTCGATAGTGACTGTCAGACTCCTAATCGCCCCTAATGAACCTTAACAAGGTCTGTAAATTGCTGAGGGAGTTGGTTCATGTTTGAACTGCACCCTTATAGAAGCTTTTTACACAAAAAATATCCCAGGAATGATTATAAAAGGATAATGGGTAGTCTTCCACATTCCTCTCTCCAGCAAAGCGTGTGTTTTGCAACAGTATTTTCAAACTTGATGTTATGTGGTCATGTTTAAAGTCTAGTTCAAAGCATTCTTAGTTTAGAAGAATCGCTATTATACATATTCATGGCTATACAGGCAGTGCTTTATTCTGGTGACTATGTTGGTCTACAATGCATGATGTTCACCCTGCATCGTGTAACTTGCCGTTAATTATAAGACAAAAATGTCGAGAAAATTCACAAAAATGTGTAGCGGAAAAGATATAGAATTTTTAATAGTATAATCAAATTCAGATCAATGAAAAAAAGTTACAGATTCAAATCTGTATGCGTGTTCCATCTAGATAATGTTCCACTATTATATCAGGTATTTTTTTGTTAAAATACAACAAATCACTTCATCAATTCGAAGTCCAGAAAGACAAGAAATTGCTAAACAAAAACTGTAAAACTAAAAAATGTGATCAGTAGAGCAAAACCTGTTGCGTGTTTTGATGCGAGCATGAGCTCACTGCCACAGTCCCTCAGGCCACATTAGACTCAGACGCTGGAGATGTTCACTGTCATATGGTCTGAGTGCTGTTCCGGAAGCAGAGATATTCCTGCAGCATATGTTGGGAACAGAAACAGAGCACCACAGTCGGTGCTCTACTCTACTTGGGTGGAGATGAAAAAGGCCCGCGCGAGTTCAGCAAGAAGTGCGTTTCTATGTTTAAGTTAGGATTCCCTCACAAAACAGATTGGGATTGAGTTGTAGCACAAGTTTGAGCGGTGCTCAAAAGTGTATGAATACTATATCTTGTGTGACATCTTGAGTCATAGTCATCTCTGGTGGAAGGCAGTGATGAGTACATTTTTGTCTTTTGGAGTTACACATTTGAAGGGTATCACGTTGACTCTAGAAATGTCTTACTTAATGCTTGATTTTAAGTAGACTGTAGCAGAGTCACATGACTTGGACTAAAGTCAGAATCTAGTCATAAATTTGATCACTTTAGACTCGACTTGACAAAATGTAAAGACGTGCAACTCCACTTGGACTTGAACATCAATAACTCGTGACTTCCCTTGGACTTGAGCCTTTTGACTTGAAAAGACCTGCTACTTTCCCCAAAAAACAACGATTATGTATGTTTGAACCGCTCACTCTACTGCTGTCTCTGTGTGTAAACGGTATATTTGCATCTTTCTGTGTGTCTGCGCTGTGGCACGACATCCAATCAAATTAGATCAACGTTGTTTTGAGCCGACAGCATGCATCCAATCAATTTGTTTTTACTCACTGATTTTCAAACGTGTTTGAAGAATGTTCTTGCAATATTGATACTTGCGATAAATAGATTAATAAAGCATACGTGATCGGTGTCAAATGTTTTTACTCTGTTGTTAAAAAGACTCGAAAGGACTTGACTTGACTCAAGACTTGCATGTGGCAGGTTTATTCCAAATACAATATGAGAAATTAAAGCTTATTTACACCTATACTGGACGGTAACATTTAGCTAGAATGTGATGAGGACCTGTTTTGTCCTTGCAAAAGTCACCATGTGTGTGTAAAACTATGTCCCCACAACATCAGCAATACAAAATGAGAACACACACATTCCCCCTCTCCTCTTCCTTGTCCAGTAATTATTGGTGAGCGCTCAGTGGTTTGTGCTCTTGTATAGCAGCTGGCTGACAGGGACATTTGGACCACCGTGTCAGGCTGATGTATGCTAATCAAGGGTAGGGGAACTGCAGAATATGTAGATTCTCTCCTCCAGTGCGAACAGAAAGCTTCCTCACACTCATATGAGAGTTATTATTAAACCACTGATTGAGTGGTTTCTCTGATAACGTCATGGTTTTGCACCTCATCAGTTTTTAAAAAATTACTTTACACATTCAATCACAGTGCTTCCTGTAAAATCTCTCGTCCAATCACTTATTCAGCACTTCTTTCTTTTGAAAATCAAACACTTTTACTAGTTAACTTCCTATTCTATGAGTGGAAAAACGTCACCAGCTAGTTAATCTTTCAACCTAGCTATGATTACTTTGATTTAACTATTGTGAGTGTGTCCGGACAAGCTTATTGTTGTTTATAACAATGAGAATTATTTGTGAATCTGTGAATCTTCCCTTAGATTTGCTTGACTCTCCCTGCACGTATAATGTGAATTTTGCACCTGGATCAGTCAGAATTCAAACGTGCATATTACTTTAACAGTCCAATTAGTTGCTGGCTAGTTTCTCCCCTTTGTTACAGAGGGTGAATATTGGACCGATATTCATTTGATGAGTAGAAACACAGCTCTGCATTTCCAATGTGTGTTCCATGCATAGCCATCCATTGTCATCGGATGTTTGTTGCTATGGTTACCACTTCTACTGATGAGGTGAAATCCCAAATCTTTCTACCTAGCTCAACAGTTTGTGTCTGACCTGTTGGAAATCCACTTTCCAGAGCTGACAGAAGGGAACTGGCAGGCTTTGGAAAAGAAAAAAATAAAGAAAGTGTGACTCGTCATTCAGTGTACTGACCTGTTCACTCTGGCAGAGCTGAGAGGCCACTGGTTACTAGAAGAGCAGTCTTCAAAAAACTATAGATTCATCATATCATGAGCAGGAATGCTGTCAGTAAATTGAATGTTTCATGTATTGAGTGGTTTGTAATTTCGCCCCGGAAAGCATTGTTTAATGGCTTAATTTTTTTTTCTTTGAATAAGCAACAACTGTTATAATACATTCAAGTGCCAGTGGGAAGGTCCAACACAGAGGACTTTAAATAGAAAGCTGCCAATGGAAAACCAAGAAGGACAGTTTAGGGAGCTGCAGCCTGTGAAAAGTGTGTACAGAGCTGTATTATGTCTAAACCTGATTGGGTTTTTTTGCTTGTTTTTTTTTCATTTGAAAGTCCATCTTTCCAAATATATATTTTTGGACTCATTGACTGCAGTTTACAATTCACTTGGTTTGTGTAAATATCTGGCAAAATGGCACGATCACACATCTTTGCACTCACCAACAGAAAATGGCTTCCTAAATTTCGCAAAACCTGAGTCGAAAACCAAAGTGAAACAAAAACAAAAGGTCTGCCACTTTAACAAGACAAAGAAAGCTGCTGAGGAATGAAAATTAAAACTGAGCCCCTGGAGATGTTATGCGGGCCACATGAAGTAGCCTATGCGCAGCCTAATCTAATTACACACAAAGAGGTGTGTAGGAGAGTAGTGTATTGAATGAGCTGCCTGAGGAGGAGGAGGGGGCTCCTCCTGTCAGTGTGTTTTGAGGTTGTTTTTTTTAACAACAAAAGCATGTTCACTGCACTCATTCACTTCTGGACAAAAGCTATGGATCCTGTCTTCAGCCTGCACAATAACTTCATTTACATAAAATGGGTCCAGTCTCTGTAGGATCTATTACATAATGATTGATTCTTGAATGTTATTTTTTGACAAATGTTCATTGGTTTTAAAATGTTGCTGAGATAGAGAAAGACCGCTAAATAGAGAATGCATGGAGAGCACTCTTCTTTAATAGGCCATTGTTATGTTGTGCTGGTGGTTGCAGCTTGTTTGTGTGTACATGGATGTGTGTGGACACAAGCAGTCTGCACCCATTAGCGTATGATTTGTTGCTGACTTCAGGATTTAAAATCTTCTCTTTGTTTCTTCTGCCTCCCTATCGTTTTTTGCAGATTTGAGGTCGATTGCACCTCACTATTTCTGAGATAGAGTAAGCAGAATTGGCCCAAAATGTAATTCTTGGTGAATTAATTATATTTTTTCTTTTTCTTCCGTCTGTCTCTCACCGTCTCTCTAATTTTCTAAATATTTATTACCACACATACAGTATATGGATCACTTGGAGCAGAACTTGAAGGATTGTGGGCGACTACTCTTGCCAAATATTAACAGACTGTGAGGTGATACTAAAGCATTTTCTGCATGCATCACTTTAATCTAATAGTCTGGTACAGTTTTTCGATCCATTTAAGACAATTTAAATCTATAGATTGAGTAATCTGAAACATAATACTGTGTCTTCACTAACCCATTTTGAATGGATTTTTTGAATTTGCTTTACTTTATACTGGAAAATAAAATTAAAAAAAGAAAAGATTAATTGGGGGTATTTTTGAAAGGAAAAAAAGAGAGAGAACCTGAGAGAGTGATATCACACCTCCACACTGTGCTGAACATGAAAACAAAATTGCCATATGGAACTAGCTTTTTATGCATCAGCCTTGAAAACGTATTAAAGGGATAGTTTGGATTTTTTAACATGAAGTTATACGAGATCCTCACCATCAGTGTCGTTCATCAGCAGTGACTTTTCCCTGGCCCAGCTTTGTATCACTGCACGCACCATCATCGGCTGTTTCACTGCGTTTACATGCTCAGATGGAGACCGCTGCTATGCGCCTTCTCTCGCGTCGCAGAGGCCTCCTTCCGCCTCGTTCCTCCTTCAGCTGATGGAAAGGTGCACGCAGTGATACGAAGGGAAGGAAAATAATGCCGGGTGATTGTGAGGTCAGACTTTTTTGCAACCAAGAATTTGTGATGCAAATGGATTGCTCTATTGAACACATTGTTTTTTGGAGGCAAAACGCTTTGCTTGTATGACCCCGGCAACTAGACGGAACTATACTTTCTGCAACACCAAAACCAGGCCGGAACTCCAAGCAGTGGGGGAAAAGTCCCTGCTGATGACCGACACTGATGGTGACGATCTCATACAACTTCATGTCAGAAAATCTGAACTATCACTTTAAGTCCAGTTAATGTTGAGGTGGGTTGTCTCAGTCTCGAGGTGTTGGGAGGAAGCATTGGATTTGGCAGCAGTTTAGCTGTTCTACATGGAGCTATGAGACCATGGCTGAGCCTTAATTCATCCATGTAGCCTTTCAAAGCAGGACTGAGGTCAAGAAAAAAATAGGGAAGAAAGAGAGCACCCTTCAGTGCTGATGGAGCTGGCAGCAATAGAAAAAGAGGAGGAGGGTGAAGCCTTTGAAATAATGAGGCCAAGTGAGCAAACATGACCTCAGCCAAAATATGTCAGCATCATCACAGTCTTAATAAATCTTCTTTCCTAGGGAAAAAAGTACCACCCACAAATAGTTCTGCAAACTCCAAATGATGGGCAACTTCAAAAAATCTTACAAAAAAAAAAAAAAAGGTTAAAAAAAGGGGGGAGAATGGAAAGAGGAAGTACATTCCGAATGTCCTCTGGCAACCAAATTTCATCCTTGCCTGCTCTCATTTGATAGAGGACAGGCATGGAGAATTTCTGAGGTAAGCCATGCATTTTGTGCAGCGTTGCTCCAAATGTTGGATGGTGTCTGCTTAACTTTGTAAAAAAGTTCTGAGATGATGGCAGACTTGTGTTTTCTCTCTTGCATCCTAAATGATTTCATTAAGACTCTTCTCACAATAATAATACAGCACTTCAGGGACACTAAAACAACTATATGAACGGAATTTCTCCTTTTTGAGTGGGGGTCTCATGTTCTGGTGTCATGGTGTGCTCAGGAAGAGACAAAACCGCATGATCTTAGCCGATAGAACCCAATCCTTTCTCGACTGTGCAGGCAGACTGGCTAAGAAGGCCCATGATGTTTTAGTTCTATCTTAACTGTTCAAATATCTATCCTACAATTACAAAAGGATTTGAGCTATTCAGCCTCTCCATCGTCGGTGTTAACCAGGCTATTTTTGGATACGTGATCTGAAAACTAAAGTGGGTTACTCTCCAGGTTAACACTGAAACTGGAGACTAATCAGATTATACAAGTGAAATGTTATCAGTGTCGAGCTGTATAGAAACACGCCTCAGCTCATTTCTCATCTGTATCTGCTTATCTATATAAATGTTCCACTTTTTAAATTTATCCTTCTATTTCTTGCTTTTGTCATTTCATTTCTTACTCACCAATGTAGGTTAACAGTGAAGCTGACAGCCGTGGAAGGATTCTTAACGTTCTTCCTCTGCTGTGTCCTCACAGATGACAGCTGTTATTACCCGGTGAACAATAACACAACAGTCAGCGCTCCTGAATGCTGCTTAATATAGCTGCTGTTGGACTGTCACTTCTACCAGAGGAGGAGGAGGACATGATGTGACAAGAGGCAGCAGGAAATTAGGGGAAGAGAGAAATGAGCAGTGATGAGGTGCATTACACCCAATTGGTGTGACTGGATTAAGATTCAATGAAGAATGTTATCAGAGCGATCATGCCATGACAGGCCTACCATTAAATGGCACACTTCCTCCTGGAACCTTTGAAAATAAAATGGAACCATTAAAAATGTATCTAAAGCTTTGCTAAAACCATCATCCATCACATTGCGGAAGCCCGTTTTGGACCTAATCCTCTTCAGTGCTCTTTCATGGGAATATTCGTATCTAATTACCTCCCATGATCACAAGCAAACAAAAGGTTGTTGGAACATTAAACCAAGATATTCCCCAACAAGTAAGAGTAGAGTTGTTTCTGGCTCTTAATTTAGAAAGTGACTCTTCATGTTAATAACCTGATCTCTGAAAGTATCAGACAACATGTGGACTGGACAAAATATCTTCATTAAAATAAAAGAAAAACTCCCAAACTAACAGTCTATCTTTCCTTACACAACATTGAAATAATTACTAAATATAATTCAGTGGAGAGGCTCCTTGATACAAGTTTGCTTTTCGTTTGCATTTATTAATGACAAAATGAAATGCACTGAGGCATCAGCTTGAGAAATTTACAGTAATATAAGCAGCGAGAGGAAGAGGGGAAATGAGGAAGAGAAAACAGTTGGAGAACCAGATTTCCCATCTGATGAGGGAACAGAAAAAGTAAGATAATGGCAAGAAAGTGGTTGCATGTAGAGTTGAGATTTTTTTTCCTATTGTATTTATAATATTTAACATTCAATAATATAGTAAATTGAATGCATTTATGCCACTTTCCGAACCACTCAAAGCTCACACATTCCCGCATTAATGGCTGAGGCATCAAGAGGTTCATAGTCTGTTCAAGAGCTCTTCATCATGGCCTCTGGGGGAGTCAGAGATCGAACCACTTAAACAAGCTGCTTAACCTCCTGAGCCCGAGCATTTTATTGTTGCTCACGGATGACAAAATACACCAGTCATTCGATTTGCACCAATAAATAAGCACAGTTTTATTGTGCTTTCTGTCATATCCTGAAACTGTCATCAGTACAGTATTGCAAATAACGTAATAAAACCATAACCCAGCCTTTCTCATCAAGTTTTCCAAAGACACAGTTTGTCTCTCAATGAAGCTTTTTGGTCATAAATATTTAAATTGAATAGTTTAATATTTCCGATTGTCGGCCCAGACCCTTTTGGGAGCCGATTATTGTGACAAATTCACTCCTCGGGATAATCTTATAGGATAATATTATAAGACACAAAACCATCTGGCGTTTGCCATCCTTGGTCTGGAAGGAGGAAAGTCAGTACAAAAACAGCACAATTATCTTTATGCGTGTACCCAGCTTTAGTTTGGTTTCCAACTTGAATCGATTTAAAATATCTATACCCAAAAATTAAATCTCTTTTTGAGTTTGTTAATTCATTTAACGTCTTATCTAAACTACCCAGACTCCAGTTGAATAATATAATATTGCCATTCCATAATCTAATGGTTTTTGCAATTGCTGCATGCATACCTACGAGGAAACAACTAAAACCATTAGGCTTTTGATTGCTTATAGGACAGCATGATAATTAATGAAGAGTGCCTGAGTGTGAAGTGTGACAACTGATTAATTCACACCAAACTAGTAATCGTCAAGACCTACTGGATGAAGATATCTGCAGCGTAATCGTTGCTATTATCTTTAATTGCATTCCACTAACACTTTCCCTCCTACTTACCTTCATCCTTCAGTCTCTTCATTCATTCATCTCTGGATGATTAATTCCCGCCGGAAACGCACTGAACACACATTCACATCAGTCTTGCTGGGTGTCTTATTAACCCTAATTAGCCATATCTCTCAGATATTAATGAAACCATCCCATGACTGACACTCCCTGCTGAGTGTGTGTGTTTGTGTGTCTGTGAGAGAGTGATGGAGGAAGAGGCACGGTCAGGGATTAAGAAGCAGGAGGAGTGAGGGCAAAAGGATAAGAGAGAAAAGATGATTATAAGACAAATGTAAATACAAATGTCAATTAA
>CAESWR010000780.1:795116-820458 GCA_903171835.1 Mullus surmuletus
GGCAGGTCACCTCTGTCAACTTGGACACTCTGACAGAAATAGCCTTCATCAAGCTACTGGCTGACCTGGATTATAAAAAAGATTACCAGATCATCATTGATTGCGAGTTGGAGAGACTCAACTCCATTCTTAACCTGGTAAAATTCATTATTTACATGTCAGATGCTTGTCAAAATGCTTCTTTTTTTGTTTCTTTTGGCAGATGCAACACACAATCACACTTAATACATCCGGGTGTTGTTTGATATCATTTCCATAATAATAACAACAATAATAATAACAATAATAAATTATATGATTTACAATTGAATGCATTTTTATCGCATTCAATCGACACATTCCCTGAGCACACTAGTTAGATAAGTATTATGAATTATGTGTCATCACAAGTATGACTGAACAAGACACCAGTCTCATCAAGACACAAGGTGCATAATTTTGGGATCTTTTTATTCTAGACCAGGCATGTCTTTATGCACCTTTGTTGGAACTGAGTGTCCCACCTCGGCTTGGCTCTGAAACTGTCCGGCT
The DNA here is from genome assembly GCA_903171835.1 of Mullus surmuletus. Taxonomy (NCBI): domain Eukaryota; kingdom Metazoa; phylum Chordata; class Actinopteri; order Syngnathiformes; family Mullidae; genus Mullus; species Mullus surmuletus. Next base: position 795,648 of record CAESWR010000780.1, read on the forward strand.
TTTTTATCCTGCTCGCTCATCAGAGTCAGTGTGTGTCAGTGAGTCACTGAGCGTTTCAGCTTCAAGTGATGCTTTGTGCTTGGAGTTTCTTTAAGCCTACATCAGAAGACAATAAATAAATAATCCATCTTCTAAAGTTCAAAAAGGGAAGAGCCTGAAAGATTTAATGGCAGATTTCCACAAGTGAGGTCTGGCATCAATAAGTCACAGATTGACTTGTGTCGTTACTCTGTGAAATGCATCTGTGATTATTTACATTGACATTTTCATGTTGCGAGCGTTTTCTTAACATTTCACAGAGGCATATTTTCTGACATCAAATAATAAGAAAAATGAAATCGCCTCTAGATGTCATATTTCCATCTCTGCAATACTCATTATTTCCAGCTGCAACGCAAGTGATATTTACACACTACACACTATGTATACAGGGATGTGCAGCAGTGCACAAACATGTAAAAGATAAGCACTTAAAGCATTCCAATGTGAAGTATTGTTGTATACATCACACCTGCTTTACCTCAGGGAACTCTGGTGCTTTGTGCTAATTCACACATGAGGCACAACATTATACTTAATTTCCCACCACATCTACAGGGCCATCAAGGATCTCATGTTCTTATTCGAAATGTCAATATGGCTCTGGTTTGCCTATAAAGAATGAGCATGTCAATCATTTTTAGCCTTGTGCAAAGCTAGATTTTTAAATTGTGCTACATAATTGGGATTCCAAAGTTGTGATTCCTTGGATGACGAAATATATAATATGACTTGTTTTTCTCTCTCACAAATTTGTACCGCGACAAAGAATATCAATTTTTTTCAGTCTGCATTTTTTTCTCTAAATATGAGCGGTCCCTGCAGAATGCCTCAGTCATGTCCAATTAAATAATTGATTGAAAAACAGAGAGTCGGTTGGCTGAATTTAAATGATTCAGAGTGACGTATCTATTATGTTGGGGAATTTGTGAATATGTTTGTAAGAACTGAAGAGGGAGTATTTCTCAGGAAGCCAAAAACAGTTTGGACTGAACTCTGGCTAGAAACCAACCATCATTTAGGAACCTCCTCTTCCTGCTGAACTTCAGCTGTTTGCCAGAGTCTTGAAGTATCAGAATCATTTCTGACATGTAGCTTTTAGATTAAATTGAGTATTCTGAATTTTCTCTTGGGTTTCATTTGAAAGAATCAAGAATGTTTGACCAGATTCTAAATAGTTAACACTCACTGACTGTTACCAACCTGAGTGTTTATGTATGTTTGTTTACAACATTTCAGAATTTTCAAATAGCCCATTGCTCATTGTTGGCAAATTAATAATTTCAATTAACAACTGTCCTGGTTTCCTCCTTGAAGGAAACTTTTTTCAGGGACATGGCAGTGACTAGCACATAAAAAGGAATGCTATTCCACCACTACAGTGACTGATACCTTTATAGAACTAAAATTTGGTGTGAGTGTTAGATTGGCCACTGCACTGCACCAAGAAGGAGAGAAGTGGTGGCAGAGAGGAGGAGGTGGAGGTGGAGGTGGAGGAGGAGGAGGACTAATGCTGTTCAAACCGCCCTCTCCCCCAGCAGTGTTCAGTGCTGCATGCCAGCTGTGTGAGTGAACGTTTATCAACTCATGCTCATTAGGAGCTGGACTTGAGAGGAAAACCAGGGCCAACACCTGCCTCCTCTTTCTCCTCCTTTCTTCTCCACAGCTGTCTCTCTTCACCTCTGCCTTCTTCTCCTCTTCATGGACTCTGTGTCTTTCCTCACCATCTTCCTTCCTCTCCTTTCTTCTCCCTTGTCTAATTCTCCTCCTTCGTTCCTTTCTTGTCAATTAGTCAGTTGACTCTTATCAATTAGTTCTTTCCTGGCTCATCCCTTTTTCTCTCCCTCCCCTTCTGAAACTGAGGATGAGACATTAATTCCTCAAAGAGGAAGAGAGTCTTCCAATTAGCAGCTGTTTGAGAGAAAACACACACACGGACATGATTAATGTGTAATGGATTCTTTTTATCAAACCATGAGTAAAATGTAATCAGCCAGTCATTTATTCAGAGTTTCTGTCCTTCAGATTGCTGCTCAGAGGAGAAACCTGAAGAATTACCAGTACATCTTGGCCAATCTGGTGAGTGTCTTTAACTGGGAGAAATACATGGTAACAAGATGTAGAATATATATGGTTGGTGACGAGTATAGGTTTTTAGTCATGTATCTGTGTCTGTGTATGTTTCAGGGTTTCATGGACCTGAATATGACGGAGTTTCAGAAACTGGGACCAAACGTGACAGGCTTCCAGCTGGTGAATCAGTCAGATCCTGCAGTGATGAAGATCAACCAGGACTGGATGGACTTTGACAGCAAAGATCTCAAACTGGCGCGCAGGAGGCTCCGGGTACACACACAGAAACCCACACACAGTCACATAAACACACAGGTGCACTCGCTTCTGTCCTGTCTTATATGCCAAAGTGAGTAACACTCAGATTTCCATGAACTGCATCATTCATTAGTGTATGTTTTTAAATTGACCAGAGCAGAATATTAAACTCAACTAATTGCATGTTCTGCTAGAGTTGATTGCATCTCACTGTCAAAGTTATGCAACTCAGAAATAACACCTTTTAGGGCAGCAATTAAAAGATGCATATATTATTATAAAGAGAGAAAAAAAACATATCAGCCCTCAAAAGAGGAACATTGGTGTGTTTTGCTTCATTCAACCATCAGCAAAGCAACACATAAACCTCTTAATCCAGGAAAGATAATGAAATGCTTTGATGGCATTTTTGACTGAAGCCCATCTCACAGTTTTACCCTTAATTCACAGCATTAGTTATAGGGGTATCTTGCATAAACAAGGGTGACGATTGTGTTGCTAGGCATGATCCACAAGGCATTCTGGAATAAGACTTACTTTCAAGGGAGCTCCTGGAAAGTCTAAATATTGTTGGAGATTCAGCCCGTAACCCAGTGTCAGCACTTAACTGAGAACTTTTGAGATCCAGACAGCCCCAGCACTCACTGGAAAACACCTTCTGAGAATGAGAGGTGAGGAGGAAATGGGATTTGTCCACTATCTTTCATTTTTATAAAAAAAAAAAGTCGAACTTCACCAATTCTCCAGTTTTCAAACCTACCAAGGATTACAAGCCTGTCATCAATCGGTTATCGCAGTCAAAAGGTCACATTGCCAGTTTAGTGACCACTACTACTATAAACTGTTTGTTTTGTTTTTAAATTCAGTATACAGGAGCCCTAACATATGATGGTGTGAGCGTCATGGCGACAGCTTTCCAGAACCTGCGGCAACAACGGATTGACATCTCCCGCCGAGGCAATGCAGGGGAGTGTCTGGCCAATCCTCCTGCTCCTTGGGGACAAGGCATCGACATACAACGCGCCCTACAACAGGTGCGCACTTGTCCGCCACAAACACTCCAAAACAGTTGCACATCATCACGCTGTCATTCAGTGATGTGACTAAGTATGTGACTATGTGCCCAGGTTCGTCTGCAGGGCCTGACAGGTCACATTCAATTTGATGAACGGGGTCACCGCAGCAACTACACTCTGACGGTGATGGAGCTCAGCCACATTGGGCCCAGGAAGGTGCTGCTACTAATTGTTTTTCTCTTTTGTTGAATGAGCGAGATTATAACAGAAGTTTGGTTTGGAGCCACACTCTGCAGGGAGTCTGGAGATGGCACATTTTCACTACATCAGCTCATTTCAATAATTAGCTCCCTGTCTTTTGATTAAAGGTGTGATAATCAGTCAAATCAGCTTGTTTGGTATGAAAACCTGCCGACTCTCAGCTTTCTTTTAAACCCCATCAGCACAATGCAGAGCTCTTTGACTTTTTATTGTAATTAAGGATACTTTAGTGACCTCACACAGCCTCCCATATTGTGTGTCCTATTTGATCTTTTAGCTTTCTGTTGTTCATCGAAATGAATTCCAACTTGATTACAGCACACAATTGCTGGAGGTCATGTGACCTGATATGAGCGAATGCTGCTCCGATCTAAATAAAAAAACTGAACAAAATAGTGTTCACTGTTAACAAGCTTAATAATAGCTGCACCAGCTCATTTTCTGTTGCTGTAGCGTTTTTGTGGGAACAACATTCAAGAACTCTAAAATAGGCTGGATCACTGTGATGATGCAGGCTTTTTAATTATTGATACTTTATGGTATACAGTACAATCTTCACTAATGTTGAGCTATCAAAGTTGCTGTGTTTGATGTTAGTTTTGTTTGGTTGAGTGGGTGAGAAATCAGCATCAGCATTGCCTGAGCGGAGGGAGTTTTTCTTGAGTATTAATTAGAATAGTATTTTTTTTTTTGGATACACTAACTCAATTTATTCAGAAAAAAGGCTGTGTTTATTGCAGATGCAGCATTTTGTATTATAACTCTAATACTGTATTTGTTGTTCAAAAACTGCAGGACAAGAGAAATGTGGTTGAATAAAGTCAGAAAGTAGACAGCATGCTCGATAGCAGATTAATCTAATTGTATTGATGTGTCCTCAGATTGGCTACTGGAATCAGAAGAGAGGCTACGTGAACACTGCTGTCTACAAACCAGTTGTGGAGGAATTCTATGGTCTGCAGAACAGGACCTATGTGGTCACCACCATACTGGTAAAGAATGATCCTCCTACCTTTATATCTAAAACAGTTTAGTGTTTTTAATTCTGACATGTCAGGACTTGACGCAAACACTGCTACCTCAGTATTTAATTAGCACTAACATACATACATAAGGAATATGTCATTTAGATTGTCATTTAAAAATATTGCATTCGACATGTTTGCATGCATGTTTGCTAATAACAAACCCAAATGTTTCATATGTATACATTGATATGACCAGGTCAATGCAGGTAGTATACATTTCTGTTGATTCCCGGTAATTTCCGAAGATTCTCATGGAAATTTTCCAACTGTAAGATTCCCGCAATTTTGCATCCCTAGTTGGTAGGCACACCACAGATACATTGTATTGCAAGATTGCAGAACATCTTATTTTACACAATGAGAATCCTTAATGCAGGTCCTGGAAGAGATGTACGTGACATTTTCAATGGAGAAGGTGAAATGATGCATGATAAAGCAAAGCAAACTGTCATTTATAAACTCACAGATATGTGTTTCTTTGTTGTTCCTTTGTTTCATTTGTTTCCTCACAGGAAGCTCCCTACATGATGCTGAAGAAGAATCATGAGCAGCTTGTAGGAAATGATAGATATGAGGGTTACTGTGCAGAACTGGCTTCAGAGATTGCCAAGCATGTTGGCTTTGCGTACCGTCTTGAGTTAGTGGGAGACGGCAAGTATGGGGCCAGAGACGCTGAAACAAAGATGTGGAACGGCATGGTGGGAGAGCTGGTCTATGGAGTAAGTGCAATCAGACCTCATCATCTTGAGAATGCTTTTCTTATTGATGTTGAACCAAATAAGTGAGGAATGTTAACAGAATACTGTATTTTATATTCATCACATAGGAAAAAAATGCTGTTTTTATCTGAAAATATAGTTCTAACACACACTATCAGCTGAGACTTGAACATAAATCGCTAAAATTTACATAATCAGCACAATTATATTACAGACGTGAATCTCAGCTTGCTGCATGTTACAAGGGGGCTAGATTTATATTGAAGTGTGCAGTTATTTGAAGTGTACATTCACAAAAGAAAAAAAGTTGAATGAAGGAAAATACACAGAATGTGAAATCATCCTTGAATCCATGTATTTACTTGCTGTAAATCCCAATGCACAATCCTGCCCACTCTTTTGCATCATGCATGGGTCTGACTGAACAGCAGATTCAAAGGTTCACCATAATTTCATAGCAGTGTTACAGCATCAACAATTACAACAATACAAAACATACCAGTTATCCACTGACGTGAAAAAGGTTATATCGTGTGTTTTCACCTCTGGAGTCACTCTCAACACAAACAAACCCACCATGCAGCATCAAATTCAGCATCCCACCTACAGGCTGATGTTTTTCTGCTGACAACAGATTTTTCTCAATGTCAGTCGGTCTAAAAAATGCAAATCTGTCCAACAAATGGCTCCTCTCTCTTCTTTTGCAGAAGGCCGATGTGGCTGTCGCACCCCTGACCATCACTCTGGTACGAGAGCAGGTGATCGACTTCACTAAGCCCTTCATGTCTCTCGGAATCTCCATCATGATCAAGAAACCCACCAAGTCAAAACCGGGTGTTTTCTCTTTCCTCGACCCACTGGCCTATGAGATCTGGATGTGTATTGTCTTTGCTTACATTGGTGTCAGCGTGGTGCTCTTCTTGGTAAGCAGTTGGTGTGTGTGATTGAACAAATTTGAGGGAAATTCAGTTTAGTGTAATTTGTTTATGATTGCCGGTGATTGCCCATTGTTTTCACTTTACAAAAATGCCAGAAAACACACACGTCTGTCTCTTTGTTTTAGGTGAGCCGCTTCAGTCCTTATGAGTGGCAAGGAGAAGAGTCTGATGATGAAGATGACACTGTGCCCTCTTCTGCTTCTCGACGAGCTCAGCAAACTTCATCCGCAGAACCATCTCATTCGCCAGGTATCCCATTCTCCTATCTTATGCGAGTTGCTCTGCATTTGGTCCACTCTCACTGTCATTTTATTTTTGGTGCCAGGTTACTCACCAGCACAGAATCAGAACCAGAATCAGCAGAAAGAAAAGGAGACTCCAGAGTATACCAACGACTTTGGGATCTTTAATTCACTCTGGTTTTCACTCGGGGCCTTCATGCAGCAGGGCTGTGACATCTCCCCCAGGTATGACAACAGAAGAAATAGGAACACATTTTGGCCATGATGATTACGTCTAAGGAGTTTAAAAACAACAACAAAAAAATTATTCATTCTAACCATTTCATCCCTCAAATGATTCTTTGAAACAGACAATTCGACAAAATAGCCTCATCGCTGTCCTGACAGATATAGATACAAATGCACACATACTGGACATATATGAACTTGAATGCACAACCGCAACATCAGCAACATGCAGCACTTATTAATGCAGACATATCGTCACTTGCACATTATCGTGAACACAGAGCACTGGGTAATGTGCTGCAGGCTTACTTTTACATTGCTACTCTGTGAAAGCCTCAGGCCGTTTTTGTTCTTGACCTGGAATCGTGTATATCTCTGTGTCTGAGTGTGGCGCTTTGTTATGATTTCAGGACGTATGTTTTTTATGTCATGTTATGCTAAATCAGCACGTCCGACTCCAAGCTCCACATCTTCCATGTTAACCTTAATAAATCCATATTGTTCAGTGCTAAAAGGCAAAATGTGGCAGCCGCTCACAAATGAGATGTGATGATGTGTATTGGGACTTTGTTCAAAATATGGGACTACAGTTTCTAAGGGAGACCAAGCAGGTTTGGAGAATAAATGGTCTGTGTTTTTCAAATGTTTTAAGCTCTGAAATTACGTAAATAAAACATTTTCTGTACACGATACAAAGTATGTCTAATTCATAGATGCAGTAAAAAAACATGGTACGGAATAATGCATGAAGCAAGGGGGTAGAAGGGGAACAATGTAAGGTGGGAAGGTTGGGTTGAAGAGCTCCAACTTAAGTCCACTTTCACCCCTGTGTATAACGCAGCTATTGCTGGAAATGAACATTATACATCATTTATCATGAGTTTTGTGGCAGGCTACAGGTTACAACCCCCTGGCCTTTGTTGTTTCGCAAGCTTTATGCATGTCCCACAATTGAGCTGTAAAGATGAACATTATAAAAAGACTGAAGTTGAATTTCATGCCGCACTTTTGGAAAAACAACAACAAAAGACACTATAAAAATAACTGAAAAGCTAGATGAAATGGAAAAAAAAAATATTAGAACAACCACTAACAACAAAGGATTGTGCTTACTTTCCTGTTATGATGGGACACAGAGCTAATATTGTGTGTCTGTCTGTGTCACCCTTGTTCATCATGGCACAACTGTTACTGCGTGTTATACATGAGACACCAGGGTCACCTTTAGACGGGCCGGAGGGTTGAACAGTATCAGTGTGCTTTTGTGTTGAGTGGTTTCAGAGAGCTTCTTTGATGTGATTTGTCTGAAAGTGTTGTGATGTTTATTTCCTGTGTGCATCACCAGTGACTTTATTCATATTACATCACACCATTCACACCGACTGAGAAATGAAAATGTTTCAATACCATGAAAATGGTAACTTGGAACAGATTTGAGGATGTAAAATATATTTTGATGGCTTATTAATTGATTTATTTTACAAATTTAATTTGGAGTATTTTGTGCATTGGGGATTATTACTATGGCTTTAGGAGAGCTTTACAATGGGTTTCAACGCACTATTCAGTTGTACTGCAGCAACTTTATTTTTATGGCAAACTCTAAGCTTCAAAGAGCAGTTTTCTGCATGTCTGACAGATTATTTATGATTGAATATAGCTATAAAAAGGCCTTGCTTACTGCCTCAACACCAAAATGGAAACAGACACATGGAGCGACAAGATGATGAGCATAGTGGGGCATTTATCTCACTGGATTGGCTGAGAGCAGAAGCTGAGCTAAAACAGAGTGAATATGGGAATGTTTCATCTCAGAGTTGTGCAATGTTTTTACAAAATGTCAATACTTTCAAGTGTTTGGTTGGACTGATGTTGGCAATCAACGGAAAAACACAGTTCTGCATTGGACAGCAGCACATAAAAGACCGTGAACAGCATAAAAAAAAAAAAAACACTACTACTGGTATTCCCATTTGAAGTCACTCCTTTTGTTCATTGATGCAAATATTTTGGGTATCACAACTCTACCATATAGAAACTTTGCAACCCCCCTCCTGATTTGTGAATATTTTGTGTTCCCTCTGTTATTATGAAACTGTAAATGCTGTATTTCTTAAGCAAACAGTTGTTCTCACAACTTACTCAATTGTGTGTATAATGTATACATACATTTGAAATGTACATGCTTATTTGTCTTCCCCCAACCCTCACTGTGTCTTTCTTCAGGTCTCTCTCAGGTCGAATTGTAGGAGGGGTTTGGTGGTTTTTCACTCTCATCATCATCTCGTCTTATACGGCAAACCTGGCAGCCTTCCTCACTGTGGAGAGGATGGTCTCACCAATTGAGAGTGCTGAGGATTTGGCCAAGCAGACTGAGATTGCCTATGGAACTCTGGATGGGGGCTCGACCAAAGAGTTCTTCAGAGTAAGCACACATTGCTTTTCTTACTTTTAATGTCTCCATCCCTATTGTTAATCCACAACTTCCCTCACCCTTTTGAAGGTCTCTAAGAGCTAGCAACATAAAAGTTTTTATTGTTTTTTTTATTGTTTTTTTATTATTATTATGGCCACACAACATATTAAGTGCTCCTATTTATTATTCATCTGCAGAACCCATATTTGTTCACAATAAAACTGTTGTTATCGCTTAAAAGCATACTATTTTCTAATTATTTTTTCTAATTAAAATCATGATTGAGACATTTTCAGGCAGTGTTTATTGGGGGTGTCCTGATCCGATACTGATATCGGTGCGATTTCAGCAAAAAAAAAAGAAAAGAAAAAATGTAATCGGCTTATATCGGCCTGCATCTCAAATCTACAATATGGGTTATTGACGTTATTTTTCAGGGTCTTCTAATTTATTGATTTTTTTAATTTTATTCAATTGAAGAATATTCTTATGTTTAAGGTTGACATGTATGTAACCTACTGGTTAATGATAAATGGGACAGTTTTTGTACCCACTGTTGCTGACTATTGTTCTCTGTTTGAGTAATATCACTTGATCAAGCCTTTTCTAACATTCCATACTACAAAATAAGTAATAAAAGTATGTATGATTTGTGCTGATATCGTATCGACCCGATATCAGTATCAGGCAATACTCAAGGCTGCAATAACGGTATCGTACCGGAAGTGAAAAAGTTGTATCGGGACACCCCTAGTGTTTACAGTGGAATGTTTGGCAACATGCTCACCAACATGTAATAGTGTTTTGTTTACTATCTGCGCTTTGTCTCTCGCCTCAGAGGTCAAAGATTGCAGTTTTTGAGAAGATGTGGTCTTACATGAAGAGCGCAGACCCCTCAGTGTTTGTCAAGAACACCAATGAGGGTGTGATCCGAGTAAGAAAGTCAAAGGGGAAGTACGCCTATCTGTTGGAGTCTTCCATGAACGAGTACATTGAGCAGAGGAAGCCCTGTGACACCATGAAAGTAGGCGGCAATCTGGACTCTAAAGGCTATGGAGTTGCGACACCCAAAGGATCGCCGCTCAGGTAAACTTTAAATCTCCATGGGACAGTGGATTATGGGTTGGTGTTAATGTCCTGTCTTGTCTCTATCTGTGGGGGATCGATCAGGCAAAAGCAATTTCTATCTCAATCTACACCAATTATAGTTTGAGATCCACAATAATTTTTTCATATCTTGGTGATGAAATTGAGTTAGAAATGCCTGCCATCTTGTGAAGAAACCATCTCGATTCTGGTACTGTTGTAATAAGAAATGAGACGCAAAGGGTTAAAAAATGAAATGGTATCACCTGTGCAAATCACAGAGTGTACTTTCTATTAAAAAGAATTGCAGTCCATGGCTGCTCTGTCAGAAAACTGACAGGGTTTTAGACATGATAGGTTTTTTTTTTCTTCTTTCTTAAAAATCTGAATTTGGAAAACCAAAAAGAGTCGTTTATTGTCTGTCTAACTGTTGTCTGTCAGTCTGTATGTTTGTCTGTATGTCTGTCTGACCGTCAGTCTCTTAATCTGTCTCTGTTTGTCTTGTCTTTCTCTCTTATGTTTGTCTTTGTCAATATGTGTGTGTTTCCAACCTGTGTCTGTCTATCCCTGCCATGTTTGTTTGTTTACTTATCAGTTGTCATTCCCTCTGCATGTCTACTGTCAACCTTCTCGTCTCTACCTCCATTGTCACAATACTTCTAACAGCGCCACAGACACCCACACCTATCTATCTACTTGTATATGAGTGATCATTGCTGTCGTCAGGTAAAAACTCGGATACTTGAGTCTGCCGACTTGAACAGCCAGGGAGAATGTGAATTCTAGTGATCTGCATTTCAATCAGGGGCTCACCTTTGAACACAAGATATAGACTCTTCCTACCACAGTTTATAGCACACCAACACCTGTAATCGAATGTGATAGTCAAGTAGTCGATAGTAGTAAATGTCTTGCCCAGGAGCAGCCTGTAATCTCAGTGCAAGCACTTACCTTGAAATCACTTGTAATCATCGTATCAGTCTTCTGTAAGGCCTGCAAAGCATCCAAGTGTCTGGAAATCCCTTAACAATCACCTAAAATTACCTTTTCAATCACTCTAACATCCAAGTGGACCATCAAACGGTCTACATATGGACAATCTATACATGGTAACTCTCTCTAAAAGCAAGAGCCAGAGTAGAAAAAAGGGAAAAATGACTAAAACGTATTTAGTCTGGAAAGCTGTGTCATTTATTTTTACCTGACAGCAGCATTTGAAAGTATTTTTTTTTTACCCTTTCTCTTTGTTCAGACACCATTCCTTTTTTTATCAGATGTTCTGAAAGAGTGCATCGTGTTCTCATTCTTTTTGCCTCACATCAGCATTTTACAGCTAACCCAGAATCGGAGAAAGGATGATCCAAAAATGAGATTAGTACACACTGAATGTAATCATTTGTATGTTTCTCTATGTCATAAAATCTTAATCCCTTAAGCTCCAATCAGCGTTACACTGATGGCAAAACAGAGCAAAGGAAATTGGCTTCACATATTGGTTTTGTGGTTCGATGGTTTTAGGTTTGTAGAGCAAATAATGATTGAGAATTTTCAAAGTTAGTGATTTTTGACATTTACACATTAGTGGATGTGAGTCACGTCTTTTTTCTATTTGTGAGCGCAACCATTCATTATTTTTGAAAATGGAACAAAAGGGTTCCCATTTTTGTGATCAGTTGCCTAGCAACACTTCTGTGTTAAACCACTTGAATGTTGAGTATTATATAATCACCTTTAAGGAGGAAAAATTTGCAGATACTTTTGAATGCATCAGTCTAACTTTCCAGTCAATAAGGACAATTTAGATCTGCCAAGAGTCGGTGTGTCTTCCTGATGAGCTTAGCATGATAAATCCACTTCATTTGTGTTAAACATCCTCTTTTTTCTACTTCATCATACATCCAGCTCTCACATTGCACATTGCACTGTTGCTACTAATCACAATCTATTGAAAGTGGTTCATTTGGACACTTTGTTCCAGAATGACTACTCAATTATTTATTAAATAAAACGATGGTTACAAATTGTAACCCCAGATTAGAGACGCGCCAGGGGATGGATCCACCTGATAGGAGAGAGTGGACAAAAGGCTTTTTTCAGTGCTGCACACATGCACATGGGGGATGAACCCAGAGGGCAAAGCCTATTGATATAGAACCAATAATGAGCAGTCGTGAATGGTTTAACGATGATAGTACAAAAACTGAATACCTTTTCAGTATAATTGTCTGGTCCATTTGATATTATTGAAATTCTATATTCTGAATTATCACAACCATTATTCTGGCATTAATTTTGGCAACTCCCATTTTAAGACAGAGGGGGCTCTATTTTATGCTGAAATTTACTGAATTTGATGTTGTGTGCATTCCACTTGGACTATTTTCTGTTTTGGGATGTTTGCATTTCTGTCTGTTTTATTTTTCATAGACAGCTCACTTAACAAAACAAGATGTTCTGTCATTACGCTAATTATTGTTTTTTTCCCCCAAAAAATCGAAGTAGCAGTATTATCACTCTTCTTTCATTACCATTTTTTCTTTGTCATTGTCATTGAGAGGGATAAGTTCACTGCTGCTTTGGAACTTTGATCATCACCGTTATGTAAAGGAGAGCATGTAACACTTCATGTATTCCCTTGGGAAATATAAAATGACATAAACTTGAAACTAGAAAAAAAAGTTTATCACCTATCTGCTCATATGTAACCTGAAATTAATTACACGATGATTACATGATATTTTATATCACACATGATATAATATTAGACCTCCTTTACTTATCAGGTAATGCATTGAAAAGACAAACTACAATGGCATGATTGAGACATTTTAGGTGAAGAAAAAAAAACCATTGCACTTCATACTGATATTTGTTTCAAGGCCATTTAGTCTCAGCATTCACTCTTTTAAATAATTTTATTGTGAAAAAAGATTTGATTCTAAGATGATTAATTCTTGGCATATGCTGTTCATGACCGACACACTTGATATGAATCTAATCTCTACAAAGTGCAGTGCACTTTTTTTGCTTCACTGGTTCTTTCAATTTCCACTTAACCCACACAAATACCAAGGTTCTGTTTGGTTCAAAGAATATTACACCCTTTAGAGCTCATTTAAACCTAAAATTGCCCTAATATGCCATTATAATGAATATGTCTCTATCCCGAACATAAACCATTCCTTTTAATGAAGTACACTCCATAAATATATGTTATGATGTTGCAATCTTCACTATGAACATCACTACTCCACTGCTCATTAACACAGAGTTCCCTTCTATCCTTTACTGTTACTATCATCCCCGTAGAAACCCTGTTAACTTGGCAGTGTTAAAACTGAACGAGCAGGGCCTGTTGGACAAATTGAAAAACAGATGGTGGTATGACAAGGGAGAGTGCGGCACCGGGGGAGGGGACTCCAAGGTCAGATCACCGTGACCCCGACGGGTAACGACAGGCAATGGTACACCTGGGGTAACCGGCAATATTGTACCCCAAACAAATAAAAAAAGAAAAAAGCACTTGGGATTTTTTCACAGATTTTCACTCTTCAAATCAGTCTGAATAATGCAGTTGATTCTAAGGTTTGTTGACCAGTAGGTATTTTATGAAACTAGTAGTAATTAAGTAGTAAATTATTAGTTGGTAGTAAGTAGTAGAGCCAAACTGCTTTTCGCACCACTGCTTCTCCCTTAGTCTTAAGAATCTCAGATGAGATGGGGACACGCAGCAAGAGAAGACCCTCATGAATTTCAAAGAACTTTCATGTAGAAGGGGAAAAAATGTCTACAGTTTTCAAGAATTATATATAAACTACAAGAATCTTTTGTATGTGGCTTGATGCTAACTTTGATCCCAAACATCATTTTGAAATTGCATAATTATGTCTGTGTTTGGTGATTTCATGTTTCTATGGGTCACCCTGTGCAGACATGGCATTGAAAAACAACAAATTCAAAGTAAAGCACCTATTCTCTCTGGTCTTAATCTCTGCATGCACTGCATTATGATATTTCACAAGGATCCTCCTTTCACACCAATTTATCTGTTTTCCGCCATTCGTGAGGCAGCTCTACTTAGAAATATTGAAATCCCAGAGTGTTCTCTTGCCGGTTACCCAAAGTGATATAGTAATACACATCTCGCACGTAGGGAGTCAGACTAAACCAAGCTAGATGGAGTATTAATGCATATCACTTTGATACTGACAATTGTCCAAACAGTTTTATGTGATTGTGTCTGTTTCGTTTGTTTTTTGCGTTCTCCTTTCTGTTGTTTTTGAGTTGTTCTCTGTAGCCTACCGCAGCATCTGTACTACTAATGACAGTTTTTCTAAAAATGGTTGCTGCCATCGCTGCTGTTGCCGTAGCCACCACAGCCTGTTGCTGTGCAACTGAACAATAACATAAGATAACATGGAGGTGCATAATGTTATTTATGTTATTTCCAACCCAATCCCCTCCCCCCTCCTTCCCATGGTTCTTTGAAGAATCCCAGTAAACCTAGCAGTACTGAAGCTCAATGAACAAGCCGTCTTAGACAAGTTGAAAAACAAGTGGTGGTATGACAAGGGGGAGTGTGGACACAAGGACTCCGGCAGAAAGGTCAGTTCTTGAGGTCGCTCGGCCTAGACCCATGGTTTGTGTTGGTTCGACCCCCAATCCACCTTTCCCTGTTAGTCCCAAACCCAAAATGTCAGCAGGTGCACTCTGAAAAGATAAACTAAACACTCAGTTTGTCTCAAACAATAGCCAGGTGCCAGCCGATGGTAATCGAGTAACACACCTGCTTCTTAAGTCGTACTGAATGTATGCATTCTTTGCTTTCACCTGCCATACGTTCACACTGGTGGTCTGTGGGTATTAAATGTGTGAATTGATATAAAAGTGACCTATTCATATGAAATCCCTTGACAATCTTTTGAAAGAAATGTATATAATTTTGTTATATATAATATATACATATATATATACATATATATATATGTTTGTTTGTTTTTAATGTTTTTGTTTGTTTTTTTCCATCTTAAAACAAGGTATAACAGTCAACGTAATAATGGCTGGATTATGTTACTTTTTGACAGCGCTGGGCTAGTTTTTTTTTTTCTCTAGCTGTGACCTTTTTAGAGCTAGCATTACTGGACGGTGTAGCTCCATGCTAAAGATTCTCATCAGTCCTTTAAACTCAGAGATGGATTTTGAGTTTACTGAGATAAAGTTTCTTTTCAGAGTGTAACACTGTTGACTGTAACATAGCTGACCAATCTGAAGATCTGAAGGATACATCAGTCAAACATGAGCATATTTCAATACCATGCTGGCACATGAAAGCCTCATGGCTCCAATTTGTACTTGAATTGAGAAGAAGTCCAAGCTCTACTTATTGTTGAATATACAGTATTTGACAAACTTACTTCCACCAAAACTTCTGGCCAGAGGAATCTATGCAAATTAATGAGAAAATGGACCCGGCTTTAGCTGATCCTGACAAAGCAGACTTTTTTTGGAGATAAGGGGTTTTCATGTCTCCAGATCAGTCGAAATCCATCAGATTTCTTCCGAGGATTTTCTCTGCTCAGCCTTCCTTCTGTTCTCCGGAATCCTTTGCGGTCAGCATAGTTCACTGGGAGCAGCCACAAACAGATAGACCAAGGACTCTCTGAAAAATGTGACTTTTTACATCACTTTAAATCACAAACCGTTTCCATTTATATCTTAAGTAGATACAAGTGACTATATGGTGCCCCAGAAGACACCATTTCTAATGGTATGGGCTGGTGTGCTTCAGATAAAAATATAGATTTGTTTTTTGTTTGTGTTTATACTCAAGGGGTATAAAAAGTCAAATTTTAAGGACATATATTTACTGTGTCTCACTTTCTACCTCCCGCTGTCTCTCTGTTTTATGGCTGCCCACCAAAAACTTATTGAGTTACTGACCACAACTTTGCCCTTCACACATGTACAAAGAAAAATGTGATTGTGTTTTTGTCTCCAATCTGTCATGACCTCCTGTTTCCTCTAAACCTCTTGAGTAACAGACTGTGACTAACAAATTACGTCTGCCATTGTTCATCAGTCTCTCATTGGACTGCAAATGAGACTTTATGTCAGACTGAGACTTGATATTTGGTCCTCACGTTTGCTGGGTGGGGGGGGGGGGGTATTTAAGGATTATTAGCTCCATTATATAGCCCATTCATACTAAATCTAAAAAAAACAGGACATCAGGTTAAATGAAAAACTGAAAACCAGGTTAACATGGTTACTGTAAAATCCTTCTCTACACTAACTCAGCACGCCAGATGGTTTCTTACAGAGAACCATCTGGAAAGTCAGCTTCTGAAACAGTTTGATAAAGGGCAGGCACTTTCAATACGCAGTTGGCAGGTGATTGGGTAAACCATCTGTCCATCATTGTCTATCACCATCCAGCATCATCCAGTAGGGAGCTGAGCAAACCAAAACATTTTTTGAGCTTGTGTCTCTGAATAAATACTCTCTACTTATCTGATGTTAAGCAATGCCTGTAGCTGCTGTCTCCTGCTGCTATTGAATACTGATTGTTCCCACCACTGAGGCTTGACAACAAACAGAAAGCCTGAAACCTTGCAAGATAAGTTATGGGCAATTTTAGAATTAATGCAAGAATCCAGCTGGTTCACAAGGTAACCAGCTGTTCACTACTCAGATTTAGTCATTTTAAGAACATTCGTAATGGATAGAAGTTCAAAACATGGCAAGAGGTGTTTTAATTAACTAGTATGGTCTCATCACGTACATCTACTGCACATTCACAGTGTTGTGTTATTGCCTTCAGTCTGACATTAAGTTCTTTTTCAGTTATTTTTACATTGGCTGAGGTTAATATGGCAGTTTGGAGAGGAAAGCCTACTGATAAGTTCCCCCCACTCTCACAACACTTCCTGTGGCTTCACCCTCAACAAATGTTGTTTCCTCCTTGTGTTTTTAACAGGCTGCATGCTGTTGGATGAGGCAGTAAGAAGTAAATCATGGCATGTTAGAGAGGAACACATGGTCAAAGATATCAGAAGCACGTGCTCACCTAGCGAGACTCCCCTTTCATTAAAAGACAAAATATTAATATAGGCTCACATTAAACGTTTGTTTTTTTGTACAAGGTCAGATATCAAACCTTTTGAAACCGCAAGACTGAAAATAACTAGTAAACTATCCTGATCAAGATGTTATTTAAGCAAATGGACAGACGTACTGTTTGTAGTGGAATTTGATTCGCTTTTTCTGTTTCTCTTCTTATGTTTGATTTTCTGTGCTTGCAGTTGCATGTGACACTTAATATGGCTCATCAAAGGTTGTGATTGAAGGCAAACTGTACTTTTTTTGTTTAGCTTTGGTTTCTTTTCCCCTGTTAAATGTAATTGCGTTCCAAAATTTCTCCCTGAATGTCAGAACTCTCTTTGAATTATCAAAACTCAAGGAAATCATCTTTTTTCCTTTTTTCTTTTTCCATTTTCCAAAACCCAGAGTCACAAAGTGCTTACTTACTGTCAGATGTAAAAACAAGATTAATATGCATAAGCATGTAAAACGCAATAACACCATAAAAACATTTATTGTTGTATTGTTTCTTTCTTTATTGATTAAGAAGGGGGAGAGCTCCAACTCAGCAATATTGTATCAATCACAAAATACTGTGTTGGAAAAGGTCAGTCCAAGAGTTGCCTCTATATCACAGTCTTTGTGCCATAAAGCCTTTACACACTCACTACAAAACCAAAATGTGGATGGAAAATGTGTCTTGATGATATAAACCTCTGAGTTTAAATTGAAATGCCTGAAGTATGTTGAAGTCAAAGTGTATACTTCAATGTGCAGAATTTTGAGTTTTGGTGTGTAAAGGTTTGCAAATGAATTTAGTAAGAAGTATTAATAGTTTTAATTAAAGTTCAGAGCAATTGATAGCGTTAATTTCAAGACTTTCTGCACTATAACTGTTTGTCCCTGACCACTGCTCTCTGCTCTGACAGGACAAGACGAGTGCACTCAGCCTAAGTAATGTTGCAGGAGTGTTTTACATTCTGATTGGTGGGCTCGGACTGGCCATGCTGGTAGCTTTGGTCGAGTTCTGCTACAAATCACGCATTGAGTCTAGAAGGATGAAGGTGAGTAATTGCTGCTCAGTGTCATGTTTGATCAAATAACATCATGGTCGGTTATGAAAGTAGCTTATTGTCAATTATCTTACACTTAGTGGCATCCAATAGCGTCTTACTGTAATTATATTTCCCACTGTTAAAAGTGATTGATAAATTATTACCGTTATCATAATTTTTCACTTAAAACGTTCACCTTTTGTACTTTACAGTCCAATTTGTGATACTGACAAGTCAACATCACCAAATAGCTGTAGAAATGTGCACCCTTGAAAACCTGAAGTATATGAACTGCAAACGGGACGGCACCAACATTACTGCTATATGTTTTCACATCAATTGAACTTATCTGACGCTGTTCTCCAGCTCCTCTTTATTGCCAGCGTCTCTGTGTGATGAAACTGTGGTCGCCTCATTACAGACAGTGGTGGTTTATGCTGAGGCTTTGATAGGCTGCTCAAAAGGAACAAACAAGTCATTAGGGCTATTTTCTCCACAGCAGAGCCTTCAGTCTGTTACTGTCGTCTCTGCTGGACTTTTGTTATTCTCTTCACATGAGTGTCTAAGCACAAAGCAGGGGACTCGAAAACCTCGCTGAAGGCAGCGGTGACACAACATGGGTGGGGGATTTCATCACTCAGAGCAGATGGAGAAGTATGTCAAGCAGGGTGATGATGTGTTTACTTGCTGCAGAGGCAAGTCTTCTCACCTGGACCACACAAAACTAATACAATACTAATGCAACAATGAATAATAAATGAACAAACTTGTCAGAAATTGTGCAATAGTTCCTGTTGCACAGTAAAATCGTTTGGCCTTTGCTTATTTATATCCTGCTCCCTCATATGAAATTGTTTATTAGTATGAGAATATTTTATATATCAACTTTAAAGCGTCCATTTTGAATTTATGATGCAACAAGAAAAAGCTTTAAACTTGTTTCTTCTCAGTCTTGCCAAAATGAAGACTCCAAATGGAGGTGCAACAGTGTGCATTTCCTGGTAACAGCATTTCTTTGTACCTGAATGCACAAGCACAGTATGAACCGAGGGATGGATGCAGAGAACTGCTGGGATGAGTTCAACAAAGTCAGAAGTTATATTCCACCTGAGAGATGCAATAGCACTATGGAGAGACAAAAGAGATGAGAGTCTCCGACTAACATTATTTCACTGTCACTAACAGTATCCACTTCATGCACTTCATAAGATGATTTTAGAATTGGGAAGATATACACTCGCAAATCCTTCGGATTTACCTATTTCGGCAAGCATGTCTTTCCTGTTTGGATGTGATCTCCTGTCAGCTCTGGTGGATTACCAGGAGATTCCCGATCCTCAGAGGATGAAACCCTCGACACACTGTGCCAGTTGCACATTGCTGTTTGTGTTCAAAAAAAGAAAAAAAAGACTGTTCTCATCCAGGAGAGTAAAATCTGCACAAATCTGCTGACTGATGGTTTCAACAGCTATCTGTTTAGCCTGCAGGGAGCAGCACTGATAGTCAAACATGTGCAGGGATAGATGCAATGTTGGCTTGCCATGACAGTGAAGAGCTCTAATGGAGATAGATGGGCGAGAGACCAAAAAAACCCAGAGATTTGGTTCTTCTGTGCGTTTAGAGTTTGGAGGTTGACTGAGGTGGGTTGAAAGCTTGACGAGGTGAAAGCAGGAGGGAATTAGTGTTTGACTATGTTGTGCAGATGTGGGAGCATTTATTCTGAGGTGCTTTGAGTGTTAGATCTGCCCCAGCAAATATATAAACCTGGGATTTATTTGTACCAATCTGCCTGACAACTATTGATGCCAGCCGGCAAACAACGAGGGCGCGTGGGAGCCTCGGAGGCCCGATACAGGATATTAACTCTGGATCCACATCGTTAGTTTCACTGATAGTACGGATGAAGAGCGCGTTACTCTCCCACTAAAAATAACTCCTATAACTGCAACAGAATGACAGTTTTACTGGCAGCAAACGTATTGAGACTATAGGTGGATAATTACACTGATTACAGTTTGTCCAAATTCAAGTTTTATAATGCACAACAGTCATGTTTTCACTTGAACTTGCCAAAAAGTAAAGTATTGAGGCTGGTAATGGTACTGTTGAAAGATGTGCCACTTTGCTTCACACCACTGTCTGAATAAATGGAATCTTTTTAATTTTATAGAGTTGATTTAAAGTGAAAACCCTGAAAAAGAGCCAAGAAACTAAAATCATTCACATGGAAGACATGGATTTTTTTTGACTGAGGAAGCTAGATTGAAAACAGATTCAATATATCTGATAAACACATTCAGTGGACAAAACAAAGATCAATACAAACATTGATTTTGACATTTAGTGGAGTCTTTGTCGCTTCTTAGATGTCTCTACATTATTTTTTATGTTCCTTGAATCCATACAAATCCCCAAGTTAGTGAAACACATCTCTATTAATCAGTGTATCCTTTAAATGTTGAACATGTATTCCGCTCTGTCTTGCAGGAGCTTATTGATGCCGCCATGATGAGCACGAGCCTGGGTGGGATGGCGGTCGGGGGAGGTGCAGCGGCGACGGGGGGTCTGGGAGGAGGAGCATCAGGTCTTGGAGGCGAGAATGGTCGGTTGGTGGCACATGATTTCCCAAAATCTGGAGCTCAGGGTTTACCCTGCATGAGCAAAGCTACCAGCTTGGGGCTGTCATCCACCACCGGCATGTGATCAAATCAAAAAAGCATGATTGGACAGAACACTCTTGTCCTTTTACCTGCCAGTCTGTCCATCATCAAAGTCAGAGAGTGTGAAGGAGACCATGACAACTACTTTTTGGGGGGGGGGGGCTTAAAAAAGACAATAAGAGTCAAAAGGTAAGAATTTGCATAGCAGACGGGGAAGCACAACATGTAGAAAGAAGGAAGTGTTTCAGAAATCAGGTAAAGAGGATTAGCAGACAGGCGGAAGGGTTCATGTTCACTTGGAATGACTGGATAGAACAAAAGGCCGACAACAGCACCAGAACACAACTCAACACACCTGCTCGGAGTCAAGTAACAGCCTCCTGCAAGATGAGCTTCTGGGCCTAACGGACTATAACAGCTCATCAAAGTGAAACTCTTTGTTAAGTGTTTTTTGTACGAGCGCTGTTTTAGACAAAACACCTCCTCCTCTGCAATAATAGAGCCCAGGAGGAAAGAGTTTTTTCCCCTCTTTTTTTAAGTTCATGAAGACTGGTTTAATTGTTTTTCTGTTTTCCTCCTCCTCAGCAGAACCACCAAGAGCTTTGTCACAACTACGCAACACGCCACTTTCTACTCAGAAATGGCTTAGAAGTCAGAGTTTGAGCATGTTAACCTTTTTTTCTTTTTTTTTTCCCCCAACACTGACGTACTCTGGAGAAAACCTTGGCAGAATGCTAAATTAGTCACACCTGCAGTGGGCTGCCTGTGTCGCACAGGGATTTTGTGCGAAAATGGTTTTAAAGGTTTTTATATCCTCAAACCAACAGACTTCCATTCCTAAGAAAAATACAAATTATTTATATTGTTGAATCAAATTATATATATTGGTTCTAAAAACTATTCCACATGAACTAGATGAATGAAATTTGTTTGCACACGGGTTGTGGTTAAAATTACCTGCAAATGTGCATTCCCTTACTAGACTTTGCCAATGAAAAATGTCTTACAATACTAATTGCTTTAAAAATCACCTCCACTTCACTTCTGTTTCTCAGCTCCGTCAAAGGTGCCTTTAAACAACTTCAACGCCTCCACAAACACTGCATCGTCTTTTCCCTGCAGTGACGCCACAGACAATAAGACATCATTTAACATACAGTAAATCTACAGCTTACATTAACTTTGGCACTTTTATGATTTAATATTGATCAGTGATGACTGACCAATGATGATAAAGCATTTGATCGTGGAACCGTATGTTGATGATTAGTAAAATACAAAACTGGATGACCAAATTCTATTAAAAATGGAACGCATTTATTAGGAAATGGTAAGAGAAAGTGTTTTGATTTTCTATAAATGAACTAATCTACCCATGATGCTTAAATGTAACAGCAACATATCTGCTTGGTGGAGCTCACGCTTGAGACTTCAGAGTGGAAACAGTCAAACGATGTGCCATGAACACGATATGATGTCGGTGACAACACCTTAATATATGAATTACTATATGCAACACAAACTATTACAGCAGTTTATACTATGATCACAACCTTTCTCTCTGTTTGGAAGTTAACAGCCACATTAGTTTCATTGAGTCTTGCGAAGATTATGTTAAGGTTTGGCCTTTTGAATTTCTACTATCAAAAGGGCCAATTAAATTCTTTACCTCTATGATAGCACTCAGACATCATTTTTCTAAATGACAGTGAAATGATGTTTCCATGTCCCAATGGATTTGCAGGAAAATATATCATTTTCAACAAATCCTGTGGTGGGATGCTCTTTAGATGTATGGGTCCAGCGCTTTGACTTTATTTGGTCGATTCATGATTCTCAATGGATAAATCAGCTTGACACCATTTATCAGGGCATGGGAGTCTGATGAACCCTTTGATTAATGGTCCAATGAATTCAAATTTGACTTGTAAACATTATCATATCAACAAGTGAGTATGCTAAAATCAATTTGGTACATGCAAAACACCAATATGCTAATGTTATCATTGTGAGCATTTTAGCATGCTGGTGTGAGCATTTAATTTAGTCATCCTTGCATGGTTGCAGTCTTTAGTCATGTTAACTTTAAAGCACACTGCACTTTCAGTTGCAGTCAGTTACAAACAAGACAAAATCAGTGATTTCTATCAATTTGCACTTTTTTAATGGAAAAGATGTCAGCATTGTGGGGGTTTGTGCAGTTGCAGAGCATATGCATATTTTAAAGTTTCTGTTATGTTGGAAACACTTTCATTTACATTTTTCAGATATTTTCAGCTTGTGTAGTGACAGGGTTCTCGGCTCTAAGATCAAAAAATGGGGGCATTCCCTTGTTAAGGGGGAGCTGATTTTCCATGTCTTACAAAAATGAATTATATGTATATGCAATGATATGCATCTTTTTCTGAAATTCTGATGATTTTTTTGTGTTCTGTTTGCCACATGAATCTGCATCTTTTCTGCTCAGTGTTTTCTGGACTGGCAAGGCATCACATAAGAGCTTTTTATACTCAAACAGAACAAAAATCAGGAATATGTTCACTTGTATGGGATGAATGATAGATATGTATACACCTGTTTGTCTG
Source organism: Mullus surmuletus (assembly GCA_903171835.1). Lineage (NCBI taxonomy): Eukaryota > Metazoa > Chordata > Actinopteri > Syngnathiformes > Mullidae > Mullus > Mullus surmuletus. The sequence goes on from CAESWR010000780.1 coordinate 819,332, forward strand.
ATTATTGTTTTTAATCAATTTATATTCATTTTGATTCTGTTCAGATCAGTTCCTGTATTTAATAAAAACTCTTAACCTTATCTCAGTTTCTTCCTTTCTTAATAACAATGATTAGATGAGGGGAAATACTTATAACGATGCATATTTTCCACTATCAATAGATTGAGTTTTAGAAGTTGTCTTAGACATAATTTTGTGACTTTTCAAAGGAGACTTCTGTGCATTTTGTCTTGTTTGGCTGAGCTAGATAGTTTTTTTTCTTTCTCCATTAAACGCAAACTAACCAGCTCATATTTAATGTTCACTTCACCTTCTGTATCACACTTTTTCCTCTAAATAGATTTAGTTGAAAGTTGTAATTGGCCCAACTGTAGCCAACATCCTAATGGCATCATGGAACTCATTGTGAACATTTTATTCCTTCTTCACTTGCCTTAATTTTCTCTACCCCCTGCTGAACCTTAAAACGAATTTCCATTGACTGCTCACATGTGCAACATTATCTGCATCCTCACATTGAGGTTGTTGCCTGATAGGTTTGATTATCTCAAATAAGCATTTACGCAAGAAGTAACTATTAATTTAATCTTTGAAGGAAAATGTATTATGTTAGACAATTTGGTAAATCCACATTGTTCAGTGTAGATTGATGATATTAGATTTTCTTTTCTTTCTTTTCTTTTTAGCATTACAATAGTGTTTTGTATCTCTAAATAGCTTTTTCAGCTGTGACCACATTTTCTTTCTGTAATTTAGCAGAATATTATGAAATCATTTGCTGATCCTCTGAAAAAGCCACAGATGACATAAAATGAGTTAAAATTAGATATGGTCTCCTGCTTCCAGCTCAATGCATGATTAGTTGTCTTTATCTCCAGTATTGTGAATCCACAGGCCGGTGCAGCTGTTAGATGAAGGAGTGCGATAAAGACCCACTTTCGTTAATACGTGGAAATTCCACTCCCATCTCAGGCATAGATACAAATGTAACACAGAAAGTCTTGTGTTGTAACTCTTGCTCCAGATGCCTGTAAACATAAAACATGTTGAGTGGAGCCAGGAGGTTTTGGCAACATTTCTCTTTACAAATGAAAGACGGAAAACTCCATAAGGTTTATAATCTAAGT
>CAESWR010000780.1:831760-853801 GCA_903171835.1 Mullus surmuletus
AAAAAACTGCACCCAGAACCTGCCATGCTGGCTTGAGGGCAAACGGAAAGGACAAACTCGCAGGTAAAGCACAGGAGCAGCGCTTCCTTCAGCGGCCTCCTCTGTTATTCCATTGCATTGACTGCCCCCTGGTGGCAGGTGAGAGTCAACACAGCAGCTCGATTGCAGGTGGGTCTAAAAGGTGATTGATTAATACTCATATATCACTTTTATCAGATTTTTCAGTCAAAGTTAATGCAAGACCTTGATCAAAAGATTTAAAATGCGTTCTTTTATTTAAAAAAAATGTAATAATAGTTGTTTTAACCTTAAATTGTGGTAATTAGAAAAGAATAGAATTACTTTATTGATCCCAACATGGGAAGTTATGTTGCAGCGTAAGCAAAAGAATGGGAACTCAATATTCGAAAAAGCTATATAAAAACAAAAAACGTATTACTATCTACAATATAAGAAAGAAGAGCAATAACAAAAATATTTAAACAAATGTTTTTTAAAAAATGATGAAAAATGTATATACGACAACTAATGACAACTAATAATATGTATTTTGTGGGGGATTTAAATGTGACTCAATGTGGTTTTGTAAATCCACTGGGGGGAAAAAACACTCACACACAAGTGGCCATGAGAAATAACACATCTGATACATTCTCACGTCACAAAACTTTATTTTTTTAGGAAAAATAAGCAGTTTTGCCCAGAGAGGACAGCACTGTCACACTTCTGGTGATTGCGAGGGTGGGAGGGTTTAGGCTGAGTTAGCTCAGAAGCAAATTTAAATGAAGCACTGGGCCTTTCAGTTGCAATAGTTCTCCAGTTGCAAGATGCTGCACGGATTGTGGCAGCACTCTTCCACGATGCCCCGCTTCACCATCATCTCCATCTCATCCTTGAAGGCAAATTGGGCCACCTCACTCCCACCAGCAACGCCTGAAGAGGGGTAAAAAACAAAGAAAGAAACCCCCACATGCCTTAAGTTTAATTGCAGATGAAATAAATAAATCTAGACCATGTTAAATTACACTTGGAAATGTGCAAAAAGAACGCAGACACACACATCTCACCTCGCAGAGGGTCAACGTCTCTCTTTGGGTTGTACAAGAAGCCTCTTTCCCCGCAGACCAGAAAGAGCGCATCCACCAGGTGAGAGTTGCACAGGTGCTGAGGTGGGGCCACTGCCTGCGAGCCTGGCCACCATACAACCAGTAAGACCAGTAGAGAGACAGACTGGAGCCACAGCGCTGCCATGCTGGAGAGCACATACATTTTCATCCTTACACTTGCTTTGCATGAATCAGCCTGGCTTAATTTATCCATGAGTCAAAAATCAAATAGACATTGTCATTCATGCGTTAGGCGAAGGCTGATGCACAGCTTGGTGGGTGTTGCTGATCAGGAATTGCCGTGTACCTGAAATTTGAAGCTCACCTGTAGTCAGAAGAGAAAAAAACGGAGGAAGAGAAGTTGTATCAGGGCGCCTGTGAGCTGAGAGATGTGAGGCAGAGCGGTAGAGCCCCAGCATTTATACCCCATCCATCCACCTGGACACTTCCACTCCTCCTTGTCTACGCATCTGTATCCCTGACATCGTGGAAACAGCTACATTTAGGAGACTCCCTTCCTTTTAAGTTAAAAAAAATGCTTCCATAACATCATTTGACTTGATTTAAGCTTGAACGGAGATGTAGTTTTGCAGCTATATTTTGGTTCCCTCCGCAAGAACGCAATGTAAATGATTAAATGCTCACCGGAGCGGTGAAAACTTGAATGCATGAGCGTGTGCCTGTAACACAGCAGCTGTTAATTGACCGTTTACTTTTGATAGAGTTTGTCTCCACCTGAAACACTTCACAGCACTTTGTAGGACAAACACACCTAATGAGACGGCATGATCTGATCACCTCCTTTTGGTCAAATATTGATCCACTTCCAGCGTGCGGCTCTGTCTGCTGACCTCAGCGGCTCACTTGGTGTCCAACTGAAAAATGCTTCAAGAAAAGGATTCGAGGGTCACAGAATTCTGCATTAATGGAAAATATCCCCTAGATGTACAGATTTATCTTTTTTTTTTTGTGAAATTGTTTATTTTAAAAAAATGTTTGCACTATAAAAATGTGCATGCGAACCCTCTTCCTGTTGAGTTGATCTGTAGGCCACGCCCCCCCCCAGCCTGAGCGTCGCTTCCACACCTGGAGACACCAGGCTGTGGGCGCCAGGTGAGGTTGATCACCTTCTCGACCAGTCTTGGAAGTCGTACACGCAGAATCAGTCAACAGAGCAGCTGAGGAATCCATACTTTGTGCAAACCAAGCTTGTTTCAAAAAAAGGAAGAAGGAGCTGGTGAGATATCATATGTTTCTTGGCCGAAGCACATTGGGGAAGGGAAGGGAAAAAAAAGCTTTTTAAAAAGCTGTTGAGTCATTGTGTAGAGATCCGATCAAATTTCACTTTAAAAATATATTTACTGCATTAAAATTATTTACTTGCAATATTGGAAACTGAACATTTGCTACTTGTTTTGAAGGTTTATTTTGGGGGTATTTAAAATCTAAGTAGTTTGTGTGAAATGTGTTAATTTTTGCTTTTCACATTCCCAAGTGGTGTTTGTTCTTGTGTTACCTGGTTAATTGATCATCATTGCATCAAGAAGAGAGAGCAAAAAGTGTGATCTTAAAATTGGCTGCCCTTTTCAAGTGGGGGGACTTTTACATGTTAAAAACTTACAAAAAGTGAGGAACCACTTGACACTTCCAACGCTAAATGTGAAGCAAAAAGGTTTGCTGTCCTCTGTTTCATTTTATGTGCAATGACCCTACAAACAGAGGACTTGAAGACATCCAGTGTTAGATTGACTTACACTTCTTTTTTGTTAGAAATGAAAAGTATACTTTGTCCATGCAATGTTGGTGGAGACCCCATGTATAGAGTCAGCTTTTCAGTAGGAAAATTCCACAAAGCATGAATTGGTGTCGCCATGACAATGTATCCATGACGAAGAGAACACAACGTAAGCGGACATAGGAGAAATGGCACTTTGTGCAACCAAGCAGAACATATCTCAAACAATTCAGGCAACTGGACTTACCTCAGGCAGGGTCAGGTGAGGTAAGTCCAGTTGCCTTCCGGAATTGCTTGAGATATCGATGAACTGGGCAACTGAGAATATCAAAATATATAGTGCAGAAAATCCTTTTCCACTGTACCCTTTTTGTTTTACATTAAACTTCTGCCATATACACTTTTGCCAGATGCTGACAATGATCTCAATGTATCTGCAACTTCATATAGAAGAAAAAGATCAACCTAAACGGTTTGGAACAATGGACAATTTTGCACAATGGAAAACCACAGTCGCAGTTGCTGATAAAGCAAAAACCTGAAGAGCTATAACTCAATTAATCATCTGTAAAGGTGAAAGTAGACATTGTTGAAAATTAGATTTATTAAAAAACGATTTGTCAAAAGAAATATTTGCAGCTTTTATTCACCATGGTTTTAACTGTTCTTTTTTTTACATTTTGATAACTGTCTACAAATATAAAAGAAAATATTTGCATACATAAAAAAAAAGACAATGTAATGAAATGTCACTGAAATCTTTGGCACAACAACAAAACCAGTATAACACTGGAATAGATGCAGTCACTGCCGACCTACTGTCAATGGATGTTTCTATATATATCTGAAAGAAGTGATTAAGCAGGGAATCAAACAATAAGTATCTTATGTTGGAGGTAACACTTCCAAGGAGAGGGCAGATTCTCTTGTCTGGAGAACATGGCTAAATACTTCAGTGACTGTTTAAGAGGAAATCTTGCCTAAATAACATAAATTGAAGCATATCAGTAAATCATTGGACCATAAAAGAGGAATAAAGAAATAATACTTTTTGAGTAGCTGCGTTGTGTCCATAGCTTTACACTTTTCATCCAGTTAAACAAGTTGTTTTAACAAAGTTCCTACTTGTGGCATCAGAGGAAGACATCCATGGTTTGTGTAATAGACTGACGACAGAGTGGGCAGCAGCGCTGTTGGGTGGGCCGGCGTTGGGTCAAGATGTCGGCACAGGGTCGGCAGAGGCAGAGGTGACGACAGGGGAGCAGTAACACGGTCTTGCTCAAGTCCTGGCAGATGACACATTTCTTCCTTTCCTCCTGCTCCTTCAGCAGGCTTAGCAGCTCCCCGTCCTGCACGGCCAAGCTCAGTCGGGTGGAGAGAGTCCTGCAGCGGTCTTCTCTGACGCCATCATGCCGAACTGAGCTTGGCAGGGATGACTGTGTCCCTCTGCTGTCTCTTCTGACACCAGCGGGGTCACCACTCTGCACAGAGTCTGAAGGACCTTGCTCATGCGGTGGAAGCAGCTCAGCCTCTATGGGGCTAAATAAATCACTAGGGTCTGTGTTAAGGAGCCTGGTTCGGCCTTCTTCTCCTATCGTCCCATTATGCACTACTTGATGAGCCAGAGCTGGTTCTACCACTGCAGTCAGCTTGCGAACGGTCATCTGCAGAACATGAACCAAATTCAGGCCCAGCCATCTGGCGAGAACAGAGAGTCTTGGGTTCAGTAACAACAAACCCAGTGAGGCCATGGCAGCTGCAATGAGCAGACCATGTGAATCGGCCACAAAAACAGTGATGATGATGCGTCCCAGAGCTCCTAGAAAGTCCAGCACCAGCTGACAGGGTGTCCAGAGCAGTGCAGAGGCGCCGATCAAACAGCTGTACACAAAGGTCAGCAGAGTCAGAGCCAGCTCTGCCACTTTATGCACAGGGTCTGCAACCGACTCCCAGACACCCGCCAACACTGACAGAGAGTTCTGCATGCTGATGAGGACAATGTTGACCACGGTGTTGACAAGATAAAAGATAAGGCTGAGTGCAATGCAGATGCCTTCCCATGTCTGTCGTAAGATGAGGCTCCCCAATATCAAACTGCGGTGCAGCACGTCCTTGGTGCGCCACACCAAGTGACATATCAGGTGTCCTACCATCTTAAAAGTCTCCAACACTCCTCCCAGGGTCTGCAACCAGCCCTCTGCTGTTTGCAAGGCTCCATGTGCCGCGCTGGAAACGGCCTCTGTGGCAGTGAGGAAGGAGAAAAGAGCAAAGTTACTGTATTCCACCAGCGTGGAGCCACTCAGCGCCGCCATCACGCTGCCCGTGCAGGACAGGAGGTGAAGCATGCAGCTGAACATCCGGGCGACCAGGTCGAAGAGCAGACCGACAGCCACGCATCCCCCCACGGCGAGAGAGATCAAGCTCACCACGTCCATATTAGCCTGAGAAGAAAACAAATGAAGATGTATTAAGTCGGTGCCGCACGTCCAGTTTGTACCTTGGTTTGTGTTTCTCCACATGTGGATGAAGTCAGCCCTCAAACTTCCACCAGGCTCTCTGATGACCTCTGCTGGCTTTTCAATTGCTGACTGCAGCGCTCTACGTGGGGTGTGCATACGTATAGTTGAGAAAACAAGTCTGATCTTTGAACCACATCTTCAAGTTATTAGTTACTACCAGACACTCCCTGCATACAGATACTGACTGAAAAGGGCGTGGATTTTTGGATGTAAACACCAATCAACTCACTGTGTGTGTCTGTACTGGCAACATTTGACAGGGGTCTCATGCTACCATCGCTAACATAGAACCAGACCACACCCATTGCTCTCAACAACACACTTCATTCTTTCGATGTCGAACCAACCATCGACTCTCAGGGCGGATCAGCATCCAGCGTGACTCACCGTGGCGGCATGGCGCGGGAATCTCTGAGGGATGCGAATATTTCTACGTGAGCATTTGCCATGATTCCAGCATGATGATGATGGTGAAGATATTCTTCTTCTACTTTCAACCCCCCACCCAACCCCCAGTCTTCTTCTTGGCCTTAACGTGACAGGCTGCAACCAGCACGACAACGCGTTACCGCCGCCCAGTGGACGCAGATGGCGTGGTTCGTCTCTGCTGCAAAGTCAGACAATCATCACAGAAAAAAATAAAAAAATCCACCTTTGCATCGGTGCTCCTGTCGGTTCCTCATAAATGCCTGAGCAGAAAAAAATGATGAAAGGTTCCGAAATGGCCGGTTTGAAGTAGAGAAAGACCAGGAAGGATGTGCTCTTTTTGCATGAAACAGTGCAACAGTGAAGGTGTCAGCTGATTGATTAACTAACAATCAAATTGGCACTTCAGAGTTTTATTGTCATTGCTAAAAAAACACAAAACAACGAAAAATATGCAAACACCTGTAATCTCAAATCAGTGTCTCATGTAAACTGTCAATGCAACAGTTGAGTCAGTGATTTGATGTTGTTTGAAGCATCCTGCCTGATCAGTTTATTACTTTATGGTGATGTCATCAGGTAAAGGGCGTTGCCCTCCTCTGATTGGACAATCACCTCCTCACCTCAACAGACCAATGAGCAAGCAGTGACAGACGCTGCACCAACAACCTGCCAAAGTTTGCAGCAGCTCATTCTCATTCTAACCCTCAGTCAGTGAAAATGTCTGGACGCGCAAAGGACGCAGGTAACATGAAGGAGGACCGCGCATTAATACACTACTTCTGCTGAGAACATCGCACCACATAGTGACGCTGTTCACACACTTTCACTAAAGCTTTCACTTTCGAAGAAGATGCCCCCCGTCACATCAGATGTCAGAAGTCCAGCTTGTGAACACGTACATGTTTGAGGAGAATCACTGAATACTTTTTATTTATTAAGCAACATGTATCTTTAATGTGACACTAAACACCTGCCCCGATTAGTTCCTGCGAAATCCAAACCTATTATAACAGTATCCCTATAAATTGTTACAAAAATTCAAGTAAAAAAATCCTTATAATCCCAGTATTGGGAAATGTGTGACCCAGCAGCATATACATTGAAAAAAGTGTGGGGGAAATGACAACTTCTATAGCCTATATATACTTATAAATACTGTACTGAACACAAATGTTGCATGAAAACGTGATAATTCTACAAAAAAGATGACTCCAAATCGACGCCAAATAAGACACGACAGAGCAGTGAAACACAATGAACATGTATATAAGTATGTATGTATATAAATAACACTCTAATACTCTATATATCCTCTAAACCCCCGTCGTTGCTCAATCGTGTAAAATCCTCGCGTCTGCGGGAGATCGCAGAGTAGCTTATATATGAAAAAAAACAACTAAAAAAAATAGTTTCAATATGTTGAGCTCATGTTAGAACTCAGTGACAATTTTCCACGCCCTGTTCGGTAGAGAAAGTCAAAGTAACGTCACCTCCCTGCGAAGCATATCAGAGTAACGTATGATCGAAGAAATATACTCGGTCTAAGAGAAAAAAGTTATCAACTTCTAACTAATGTTACTTTTAATTACACAAAAACACGAAACACGGCTTGATTCGAGTCACATTCGACTCGACATGTCTGTACGTCTGTTCTGGGTGGATCCAATTATGACTGGATTGCTTCATCGGTAACCGTGTGTTTGCATCCATTCAAAATGTATCCGATTAAACACACTAATATTGCATAATCTCCGAAATTTTAGTTTTATTCCCTCGCCAAGGCTCCATACTTACTGTGCCATGACCTTTGAGTTGATAACAAACAACATTTAGAGGTCATTAGGGACGAAATGTGAGGAAAAGTCGACCCGCGACGAGCAAAGTGACTCCGCGCCGCTGAGGTTTGAATCGTTCTGAATCTAAATAAAAGAGTCACTGTCGCTAAATACGTCACGATTCGGAGAGAGAGACTGTGTTCTCTCTGACGGAGTGAAAAAAGCGCAGTCAAAGCTCTATTTTTGCCGTGTTTCACGCTGATAATGTGGAGGAGAAAACACACACGTGCTGAAAACTCGGCAGGTGACAGAGCGCGGTGCGTTGACTCTTCACGGTTCTCATGTGCACCATAAGTACCGCCTCCTCCGACTGAGGAGACACATTCCAAAGTCACCGACATGGCAGAAGACGCACCAGCAGCACCTGCTGCACCTGCAGCACCTGCAGCAGCGGCTCCAGCGGCTCCAGCGAAGGCACCCGCAAAGGCTCCCGCAAAGGCTCCCGCCAAATCCCGCGCTAAAGCTGCGGCCAAAGGCGGCGGCGGCGGCGCGAAGAAGAGGACTCGGGCTCCGCGGTCTGCCAATGACAGGCCGAGTGTGAACAAGCTCATCGTTACCGCGATGATTGAGTGCAAGGAGCGCAAAGGCCTCACCGTCCCGGCTCTGAAGACCTACCTGGCGAGCCAAGACGTGGATGTGGTGAAAAACAACAAGCGCATCAACAGCACTCTGACCAAGATGGTGGCAGCGGGAACTCTGGTCCAGCTGAAGGGTGTTGGTGCTTGCGGCTCCTTCAAGCTAGCCAAGGATGCTGTCAAGCCGCAGGTGAGACGGGCAGCCAAGGACAAGACCACGCCTAAGAAGGCTCCTGCTAAGAAGACCCCTGCAGCCAAGAAAGTCTCCAAGGTTGCTACCAAGAAGCCCTCTAAGGTTGGTGCCAAGACCTCCAAGGCTGGTGCCAAGAAGACCTCCAAGGTTGCTGCCAAGAAGGTCTCCAAGGTTGCTGCCAAGAAGGCCACCAAGACGGGTTCCACGAAGGCTGCGACAGCCAAGTCATCCCCAAAGCCCACCACGCCAAGTAAGAAGGTGGCGGGCAAGGCTAAGGCTGACAAGAAGAAGAGCAAGCCAGTGACCAAGAAGTCTCCAGCCAAGAAGCCTCCACCTAAGAAGGCTAAGGCTAAGACGGCTTCAGCAAAGAAGCCTGCAAGCAAGAAGAAATAAATCAAGCAACACTGGCTACTCGCCATGATGCAACAAAAGGGCTCTTTTAAGAGCCACCACATCACCTAATGAGCCTCCTTTATATTATGTATATTTTATATCACCCTGATTTATATTGAATGAAAGAGGTGGGAGTAACGAGTTACATTTGCTCAGTCACATTTTTAGATAAATCGTGTTATGAATATTTTTAAGGCACAATACTTTTGCTTGCAAGATGCGTAAGAGTACCTTACTCCACGACTGTTACGTCTCATTTTATTCAAGTGATTTTACGCATCTGTAGGACAGGTGCTGAAACACCTCCGCAAAAGGCTGACCAGCGCGCGTCTCCATTTCACCAATCAGAGGGAGCCATTTGGCCACATGACCACACCTAAGCGGCTGGGCGTGTACAGGTGCAGCTGACGGACACAAAAGGAATGCACGGTGACACAACCTAAAGGAATGGTTATAGTGTATGTTGGGCGGAAACTTAACTGCTTTGCTAATACTGCAATGTGTTCATATATCTCCTACGTTACATGAAATATCAATATGGGATGGCTGCTCAATAACTCGTGGAAGTGGCTCTTAAAAGAGCCGTTTGTTGCCGTCTGTCAGGCCGGCATTCTAAGCCCTCTCCCCGCGGATGCGGCGGGCCAGCTGGATGTCTTTGGGCATGATGGTGACCCTCTTGGCGTGGATGGCGCACAGGTTGGTGTCCTCAAACAGCCCCACCAGGTAAGCCTCGCTGGACTCCTGCAGAGCCATGACGGCGGAGCTCTGGAAGCGCAGGTCGGTTTTGAAGTCTTGAGCGATCTCCCTCACCAGGCGCTGGAAGGGCAGCTTGCGGATGAGAAGCTCGGTGGACTTCTGGTAGCGGCGGATCTCACGGAGAGCCACGGTACCGGGCCTGTAACGGTGGGGCTTCTTCACCCCGCCGGTGGCAGGGGCGCTCTTGCGGGCAGCTTTGGTCGCCAGCTGCTTCCTGGGAGCCTTTCCTCCGGTGGATTTACGGGCTGTCTGCTTGGTTCTGGCCATTGTTTGATCTTTTTTTCCTCCCTGCTTATCAGTGACAGATGTTGAGAATTTCAGCGCGTCTTCGCTTTATATAGGAACGCCACAGCCACGCCGCCCCCGATTGGCCCTCGGCGGTGCGCGCGCTGCAAGTGATTTGAAGTAGACCACGCCCCCACCGCGGTCACTGCGGGTCCCTCAACACCTAGATGCCCAAAAAAGATATAGTACAGGTGTGGTACACTAAAACTTCGTCACGCTAATTCTGTATAGCGGTTACAGTTGCGAAATTTGTTTTTTGGTATTATAAATGTTATTATTAAATATTTAATAATCTATATTCTTATTTATTTTTTTTTGTATTTTTTATTATTTTAGTTTTATTTATTTATTATTATTATTATTAAGTATTGTTAGAAAGCAGTGCTGGACCTTGCAATGTTGAATTGAAAATGCGATTTACATTCAAATACTTATTAAGTTTTGGTTTGCTTGTTGTCAAAACCGTAGTAGATGGTGTATATATAATAATAATAATAATAATAATAATAATAATAAAATGTACCGGAAGTTAACGGAAAACGCTCTGTAGAGAAAGTGTGTGGCTCTTAAAAGAGCCGTTGGTTGTTTGGGTTTAAGGGGGTCCAGATGTTTAACCGCCGAAGCCGTACAGGGTGCGGCCCTGCCTCTTCAGAGCGTACACCACGTCCATGGCGGTGACGGTCTTCCTCTTGGCGTGCTCGGTGTAGGTGACGGCGTCACGGATCACGTTCTCCAGGAACACCTTCAGGACACCGCGGGTCTCCTCGTAGATGAGGCCGGAGATACGCTTGACTCCGCCACGACGAGCCAGACGGCGGATTGCGGGCTTGGTGATGCCCTGGATGTTATCACGGAGAACCTTGCGATGACGCTTGGCGCCTCCTTTTCCAAGTCCCTTGCCGCCTTTGCCTCTTCCACTCATGATGACTTCAACTAGTTTATTCAAAGCTGAAAATGTGATGAGCCATAGTCGAGCGCCTGCTCTTATTGTTTGTTGGCGGACGTAATAGAGGACAGTCAGAGCGCCGTTTACTGGGAGGCGCCTCTCTCCGCAGCTCCTCCCTCAGTATCTTGACTTCCCTAAGGGGTGTCATATTCAATTCCTCGTTGGCGGAGATTCGGAGACTCTGTAGGCATTTTCGAGAGCTTTGCAGACAGACATTGGCTCAAAGTGCGTGCAGACACTCACTCCCCTCCCCCACTCGTATCTATCTTTTACCCGCAGTAGCCCCTTACAACCTCGCCTCACTGCACCGGACATCCATGAAGCCACCTGTCTGCAACCATCCTCGCCTCCCGCACTGTGTTGAACTGAGGTACAAGCATATGTGGCCACCAAGGTGTCTTTCCACTGCTTAAATTCACACGGGTCTCACAAAGTAAATGCACTTTCACGCTCTCTCCCACTCCCACATACACAAAAATCACACATACATTAACAAGAAAAAACAACCCACAACTCAGTTACTCTAGTTCACTACCCACTGGAAGAAAAAGCATGGACTCCTAACGCCCCTCAATCACCACTACGGAACGAAAACAAATCTGGACTTCAGCCTTTGGATCTCACAGAAACACAACACAGGGAACCCACCATGAAACCACCCAAAGACGACACAGCAACAACCCTGGCCCCACCAAACCCACTTCCCCCTGCTGGAACTCCAACCACAAAAAAAAGATAACCTAATAATCAAGAACATTTTTCAACAAATCATCCACCCTTTTTACAAACTCAGTGACAACGACTACAAACAATCCAGAACAAAGCACTCAAACTAGCCCATTAGACTCGCTTCCTTCATCAGCAACCACTACATCCACTCAATAACCGGCATCCAGACCATACACCAAAACATCGCCTCGAAATACGCAACCAACACCCCTATCCCCTATATCACCCATCCTCCAACTGACCAACATCCTGCCCCACAACCCCCCCCCCCAAAACTCCCCATGACAGAGTACCCGAGTTCCCAGCACACCACAACACACTGACCACTCAGACCAACACACAATTCTCATATATATACATATATATAACACATTTCAGATCTGATCTGAAGTAATTTGAGTTGAAAACGAGAGTCGACGAAGAAGGAGTGAAGAGCAGCACACTCAGTGGCCGACGGGAGAAGCCCCTTCCCACCCCCATGGCTGGAAAACACAGTCTACCACTCTTCAAGGAGGGCAGCAAATGCATTTAAAGCCCCTTTCCTTCATTCCCCATCCCGGCGGTAAGGCAACACAACTCAGACATTAAGTTACCCACCTAAGCACTTGTCACCATCTTTTCACTGCACCGCTTACCGTTCTCTTTACACAGAGCTGTTTCCCCTCCCTAAGACAGAGCTGCACCTCAGCCTCTTCATACTGTAGATGTCTACTTACTCTTTTGTCTTAATTTGGTTTTACTTACAAATTGCCCTTATGTTTTTATTTGACTACATTTTAATCCTAAAAAAAGGGGGGTGAGGATGAAAGGGGGGAAACATAATTTATTTATAACAATAGATTTATACATAATCTATATAATTTTATATCCCAATTGACACACATACACACTTTAAAAATGGCAGCAAAACAAGACCCTAGCAAACTGACACCTGAACAAAGGCAAACTATGTGGTCTAAAGCCTTTATTGGTAGACCAAACACTGCAAAAACAAATTCGGCCAAATTAAAGCCTGCTGATTCGCTGAGGTCTGCCAAATAAACTCCCACTGACGGCACCAAGCTATCACCAGCCCCTCATCCTTCTGACTCTAGGCAAACTACTAATCCAATCCTGGACAATATTATTGAAGTGGCCATGCGGAACTGTGATCAAAGGCCAGCAAGTGTCCAAGAATTGTCTGTCCAGCAGCAGCGAGAGCTCTCAAAATGAAAAACGAGAAGATGTCCTGAAATCAATTCTTTGACAGCTTCAAACCTTGTTCACTGAACTGAGTTCCCATGGTAAAAAAAAACACTGCTTGCTTCAGTTGAACCAGAACTGCAAAACACCCTCACAAGACACACCCAAACTCACAAACACACTCACAGTCTCTTACACTATGGAAACAAGGCTAATCCTGCTGAAGCCTGTGTACACCAATCATATGCGAAGGCTGTAACGGCCAACGATAACTGTGGCTTTGAACTGGTTCGAAACCCAAAGAAAAGGCACAGACCGAGTCCAAGTCCTCAAGCGATGCCACCACCTGCAACAGTACAAGGGCAGTCTAATGCTCCTCCACCTGTAACTATAGACAACATCAACAGATCAGTATTTAAAACTGAAAAGGATATTGCAAAAGAAATAATGCGTCGCAAACCAACAATATCACTTCCCAAGTTGATTAACCTACAGCGAGGAGGGCTGCTAGTACTACCGAAAGACCCCAAATCCATGAACCAACTCTTAGCAATGTGGCCTGAGAATGCTTTTAAAAGCCCCAATATTCATGTGAAGCTGGCACAGCCACATGGCAGGACAGAACCTTCAACAACCAACAGACAAATTATCACCAAAGGGCCTTCACTCATCATAACCGTCAATCAAATCAAAGAGGAATTTAACAATCAAGGCATACAGAAGGCTCACCGCATCATCAGCAGAAAAGCAGAGACCCCCCACCAATTTCATCAGGGTCCACCTGAAAACCCAGACAGCACCACAAAACTACTGAGAGAACGATTCTTTATGGACTTTTTCCAGTATCGTGTTGAGAGAGCTCACACAAATCCAACCATCAAGCAGTGTCTTCATTGGCAAGAGTTCAATCACACAGCCAAACAATACAAAATAAAATCAAGCGTGTCAGATTTGGAGAAGAACGCTCACACAAAACATGTGATAGAGCGAAACATGAACACATTCAGCTGCTTCCAGGCACTGTCCAACTTAGTTATCCCTAATCCAACTCCCCCATTCTCGAACCCCACCCAGATCAGAAAAACACCAAACCCCTGATACAACAAATTGCCCTTCAAGATGACCTGAAGATTCTGAGCCAGGCCATGGTTTACTTTAAAATTGTTACCATACTGATACAAATGTTGTTGTTGTCGTTGTTGTTGTTGTTATTATCATTATTGTTATTATTGTTAGTAGTAGTAGTAGTAGTAGTATTATCATTATCATTATTATTATCTTTTCAAAAGTAGTAAGTACAGATACTCAGACTTTTTGTTAATATTGTTTTTTTAAGCACTTCCAATGCTATTATATTATAATTGCCATTAGCTTTTATTGTTATGCCTTCATCTTATGATTCCCAATTAGGGAAAAGAGAGAAGGAATATCTGAGGACAATGGAAATTACTTTATTGAATAACCATTTTCATTACAGAGGACAGTCTACTTGCTCTAAATGTGTTAAATAACTTTTGTATTATGAGGATGATGATGATTATTATTATTGTTGTTGTTATTATGATTATTGTTATTCTTATAATTATTATTATTATCATCATCATCATCATATCGTTAACTTGTTACAAATTATAATTTATAATTTTAGCCGGGAAGATGTCTGGAACATGTTTGTTTTTTTTTGATTAATGAAACGGACCACTAAATGTGTCAGTTAACCCTCTATTGCACAATAACTGTATATTACTACATTCATTTAGATATCTTATAATGCAAAACCTCTTTTCTCCTTTCATTATGATATTATTCATGAAGATTTATTAATTTTGTTGCCTCACAAACACATTTGAAAAAAACATGCACCAATTGAAGTCATCCTCGGTTTGTACCTTGGTTTGTATTTCTCCACATGTGGATGAAGTCAGTCTCAAACTTATACCAGGCTCTCTAATGAACCCTTGTGGCTTTTTAATTGCTGACGACAGCACGAAGTTTTATTGTCATTGCTATAAAAAAAAACGATGAAAAATATGCAAACACTTCTAATCTCAAATCAGTGTCTAAACTGTCAATGCAACAGTTGATTTGACGTAGATTGAAGTATCCTGCCTGATCAGTTTATTACTTTATGGTGATGTCATCAGGTAAAGGGCGTTCCCCTCCTCTGATTGGACAATCAACTCCTCACCTCAACAGACCAATGAACAAGTAGTGACAGACGCTACACTAACAACCTGCCAAAGTTGCAGCAGCTCATTCTCATTCTAACCCTCAGTCAGTGAAGATGTCTGGACGCGGAAAGGACGCAGGTATCATGAAGGAGGACCGCGCCTTAATACACTACTTCCTCTGAGAACATCGCACCACATAGTGACGCTGTTCACACACTTTCACTTTCGAAGAAGATGCCCCCCGTCACATCATACAGCCGTACATGTATGAGGAGACTCACTGAATACTTTTTAATTTATCAAGCAACATATATCTTTAATGTGACACTTTTTTACTCCTGCCCCGATTAGTTTTTTTATACCCTACAAAGAAAAGTCTAACCATTATTTAGCAGTATTATTACTGTATCCCATATGAATTGTTACAAAAACCCAAGTAGAAATTATTTATCATCCCACAATGGAAAAATTAGCGTCCCAGCAGCATATACATTCAAAAAAGTGCGTGGGGAAAATGACAAATACTATATATAATCATAAGTAATGTACACGAATGTTGCATGAATACGTGACAATTTTACAAAAAAGATTACTCCAAATCATCGCCAAGTTATACACAGCAGGGAAGTGAAACACAATGAATATATATAAAAAAGGATACGTTGGTAATCCTTTAAAACATAATACAAGATTTACCAGCGAATCCCTGCAGGTTGTCGTCGCTCGATCAAGTAAAAAAAAGCAGCGAATACTATACTACTACTAGTAACTACTACTACTACTATACTAAAATAATAGCAGCATAGTTTCAATATGTTGAGCTCATGTTAGAACTCAGTGACAATTTACCACTTTTCCAAGCCTTGTTCGAAAGAACAAACAGTAAGTAGTCGCCCCCCTGCAAGGCATATCAGAGCAGCTATGAATCCTTGTGAAAATGTTTTATCAACTTCTAACTGATGTAACTTTTAATTAAGTTAAAACACGAAACAAGGCTTGATTCGAGTCACTTTCGACTCGACATGTCTGTACGTCTGTTCTCGGTGGATCCAATTATGACTGGATTGCTTCATCGGTAACCGTGTGTTTGCATCCATTCAAAACGTACCCGATTAAACACACTAATATTGCATAATCTCCGAAATTTTAGTTTAATTCCCTCGCCAAGGCTCCATACTTACTGTGCCATGACCTTTGAGTTGATAACAAACTACATTTAGAGGTCATTAGGGACGAAATATGAGGAAAAGTCGACCCGCGATGAGCAAAGTGACGCCGCGCCGCTGAGGTTTGAATCGTTCTGAATCTAAATAAAAGAGTCACTGTCGCTAAATACGTCACGATTCGGAGAGAGAGACTGTGTTCTCTCTGACGGAGTGAAAAAAGCGCAGTCAAAGCTCTATTTTTGCCGTGTTTCACGCTGATAATGTGGAGGAGAAAACACACACGTGCTGAAAACTCGGCAGGTGACAGAGCGCGGTGCGTTGACTCTTCACGGTTCTCATGTGCACCATAAGTACCGCCTCCTCCGACTGAGGAGACACATCCCAAAGTCACCGACATGGCAGAAGACGCACCAGCAGCACCTGCTGCACCTGCAGCACCTGCAGCAGCGGCTCCAGCGGCTCCAGCGAAGGCACCCGCAAAGGCTCCCGCAAAGGCCCCGGCCAAATCCCGCGCTAAGGCTGCGGCCAAAGGCGGCGGCGGCGGCGCGAAGAAGAGGACTCGGGCTCCGCGGTCTGCCAATGACAGGCCGACTGTGAACAAGCTCATCGTTACCGCGATGATTGAGTGCAAGGAGCGCAAAGGCCTCACCGTCCCGGCTCTGAAGACCTACCTGGCGAGCCAAGACGTGGATGTGGTGAAAAACAACAAGCGCATCAACAGCACTCTGACCAAGATGGTGGCAGCGGGAACTCTGGTCCAGCTGAAGGGTGTTGGTGCTTGCGGCTCCTTCAAGCTGGCCAAGGATGCTGTCAAGCCGCAGGTGAGACGGGCAGCCAAGGCCAAGACCACGCCCAAGAAGTCTCCGGCCAAGAAGACCCCTGCGGCCAAGAAAGTCTCCAAGGTTGCTGCCAAGAAGCCCTCTAAGGTTGCTGCCAAGAAGGTCTCCAAGGTTGCTGCCAAGACCTCCAAGGTTGGTGCCAAGACCTCCAAGGTTGGTGCCAAGAAGGTCTCCAAAGTTGCTGCCAAGAAGGCCACCAAGACAGGTTCCACGAAGGCTGCCGCGGCCAAGTCATCCCCTAAGCCCACCACGCCAAGTAAGAAGGTGGCGGGCAAGGCTAAGGCTGACAAGAAGAAGAGCAAGCCCGTGACCAAGAAGTCTCCAGCCAAGAAGCCTCCACCTAAGAAGTCTAAGGCTAAGACGGCTTCAGCAAAGAAGCCTGCAAGCAAGAAGAAATAAATCAAGCAACACTGGCTACTCGCCATGATGCAACAAAAAGGCTCTTTTAAGAGCCACCACATCACCTAATGAGCCTCCTTTATATAATTTCTAATGCCCAGATTTATATTGAATATAAAGTCATTATAGAAGAGAATGCCCTTTATTGTCATTATACAAGTATATACAACGAAATTATAGAGCTTCTCCTTTTAAAGGTGCACACAGTAACTACCAAAAGTAAATAGTTTTTAAAAAAAATCTATAAAAAATGATTATACAATTGCCTCAGATACGAATATTAATTGAAAAGAATGAATAGGAATGTAACAGGAAATGTACAAATGTGTTGTACTGGGAGTTTGACTATGCACAGAATGAATGATTATATTGCAGTGTGTTCAGGACTCAGCAGTGACAGTGACAGATGTATTGGACATTAAGCATGATTGATGGTTGAGGTTGTGACATTTGAGAGATCACAGTGGTGTCATAACACACAACAGGGACACTAAAGGGAAACTTCAGCGTCAGTTTTTGCACACGAATTCCTTGAAATTTGTTTCGTTTGGATTTCAAAACAACCGAAGAAGTGATCAGATTTGCAGCGCATCTAGGTCATCTCCACTTTGGGGTTTCACTCGAAATTTATACGTAGGCGTATGTTGGGATTAAACAGAATTTATCCCAGTAACGCCTGTCATCACAAGATGTGAATGCAGGAAATCGGATTCGGGACTTCCTCATTCCTCCAAGTACAGCTTTTTCCCCCTTCGTTTTGACAGTTTGTTTTTACTTGATTTATGTTGCCTGCTAAGGCTAAATATTCGATGTCACGTAAAATGCATACCTGAAATAATCCCCTACCCTTTTCATAGATCTCCTAAAGAATGTCAAAGAATGGGATGGCTGCTCAATAAAGCGTGGAAGTGGCTCTTAAAAGAGCCGTTTGTTGCCATATTTTCAGGCCGGCATTCTAAGCCCTCTCCCCGCGGATGCGGCGGGCCAGCTGGATGTCTTTGGGCATGATGGTGACCCTCTTGGCGTGGATGGCGCACAGGTTGGTGTCCTCAAACAGACCCACCAGGTAAGCCTCGCTGGACTCCTGCAGAGCCATGACGGCGGAGCTCTGGAAGCGCAGGTCCGTTTTGAAGTCTTGAGCTATCTCCCTCACCAGGCGCTGGAAGGGCAGCTTGCGGATGAGAAGCTCGGTTGACTTCTGGTAACGGCGGATCTCACGGAGAGCCACGGTACCGGGCCTGTAACGGTGGGGCTTCTTCACCCCGCCGGTGGCAGGAGCACTCTTGCGGGCAGCTTTAGTCGCCAGCTGCTTCCTGGGAGCCTTTCCTCCGGTGGATTTACGGGCTGTCTGCTTGGTTCTGGCCATGGTTTGATGATTGTTTTTTTTTTTTTCCTGCCCGATTATCAGTGAGAAATGTTGAGAATTTCGGCGCGCCTCCCCTTTATATAGGAACGCCACAGCCACGCCGCCCCCTATTGGCCCTTGGCGGTGCGCGCGCTGCAAGTGATTAACCATTGGAGCAGAACGATTTGAAGTAGACCACGCCCCCACCCCGGAAACTGCGCGTCTCTCAACAACAGTTGTTACATTTGCTTAATTAAGCAGTGCGGAACC
The DNA here is from genome assembly GCA_903171835.1 of Mullus surmuletus. Lineage (NCBI taxonomy): Eukaryota > Metazoa > Chordata > Actinopteri > Syngnathiformes > Mullidae > Mullus > Mullus surmuletus. Next base: position 850,634 of record CAESWR010000780.1, read on the forward strand.
TTGCAATGTCGGAGTTATTTACACTTATTTACACTTATTCAACATCAAAAGCGAGTTGGTTTGTAACATGGTTGCTCGTCGTTGGACACGTGCGATTATGAATAAATATAGTTAATGGAAAACGCTCTGTAGAGAAAGTGTGTGGCTCTTAAAAGAGCCGTTGGTTGTTTGGGTTTATTGGGGTCCAGATGTTTAACCGCCGAAGCCGTACAGGGTGCGGCCCTGCCTCTTCAGAGCGTACACCACGTCCATGGCGGTGACGGTCTTCCTCTTGGCGTGCTCGGTGTAGGTGACGGCGTCACGGATCACGTTCTCCAGGAACACCTTCAGCACACCGCGGGTCTCCTCGTAGATGAGGCCGGAGATACGCTTGACACCGCCACGACGAGCCAGACGGCGGATGGCGGGCTTGGTGATGCCCTGGATGTTATCGCGGAGAACCTTGCGATGACGCTTGGCGCCTCCTTTCCCCAGTCCCTTACCGCCTTTGCCTCTACCGCTCATGATGAGTTTGACTTATTAGCAACAAAGTTGAAATGTGTCGAACGAGTTACTTGCGCCTGCTCTTATTGTTTGTTGGCGGACGTAATAGAGGACAGGCAGGGCGTGCTTTACTGGCGCCTCCCTCAGCAGCTCCTCCCTCGTGACTTCCGCAGTAACTCCAACCGGTGCTGCTGTCAATATTTTATATAGCAAGATATTATTCTGTAACTAGCGTACATTTACATGGTTGTAATAATAACAGTAAAATTATGGTATGTTTTAGATAATTAATTTATTTGATCTTATTTACAAATTATCCACGCCATTCAGAGTTTTAACAGAGGGTGGCGCTGTTACTTTTTTTCTGATCGGGGAATCGACTGCATTAGAGAAAAATAGACGAATCAATCGTTCTCAAATGTCTGAAAGATTGATTTTTTAAGCTTAAAATCGAATGTTCAAAATGTGTTAATATAATAAAATATATAGTTGTAAAGAAATCTGCTCTTCGTGTGTAATTGGCACCTGATGCAAACTTTAAGAGTATAGAAACTGCCCCAAATTGATCTCCACGTGATCAATCAGTGGCTACACTCACACAAGTCAAAACCAAAGTGCAATGGTTTTTTTAACATTTTGTCAACGATTATTTGACCTTTTGTGTCCCCATGACACACAAACTAACATAGAGGGAGTTACCTAAGTAGCCCTGAGTGATTTATTTAATAGGTCTTTCGGGAGCTTCCACCTTGACACTGGAATTGGATCCTCCTGATCGGAGCAGTGGACCAGCTGACCCATAATTGTCCACAGAAAGAGAGGACCCCCCCACCCCCACCCTCAAACGGAGACTGTCTGCAGCTGACATCTTCTAATCTGCCCCCTCATGTGAAATAGTTTTGTAAAAGAACACAGGAGAAATCCAGGTTGACCAATCACACAAAGATGTAATCCAAGGAGGCGTGGCCTCTCACTTCACAGCCAGCGTTTTCAAATAATGTAATAATTGAAAGCGGATGTTTGATTCTTTTTTTGGGGAGGGGGGTGTGGGGGGGCTCCTGCTTCAACCCATTGATATTTGCCTGCATGCAAACTGTGTCAAGGTGAGCACAACAGCGAGCCATGCCATAAAAGGCTTCAGGCTTTACAACCTGTCGCCATCATCAAACTTTCCATAAAGTGGAGTTTTATGGCTGTTAGCTTGTTAATGGTTTACCTGAGGACAGGTGACAGAGGGAAACGGAGAGAAAATGGACTCCCAATCAAAACCCTTCTGTATCTTCACATACATTGTCTTATTCCGTGTCCTTGTCATTGTTCATCATGGTTTAGTTTAATATTGATACCATACTGACACAAATGTATCACTATTATCATTATTATTATTAGACTTTTTAATTACGGGTATACTCGGCGTTTTAGTAAATGGGTTTTTTTCTGACTACCAATGGTGTTATATAATAATTGTCATCAGCCTTTATGGTCATGCCTTCATTTTATGATTCAAAATTAAGGAAAAGAAAGGGAAAAGTGAGGAAAAAATATATATACAATGGAAGCTGTTTTATTGAATTATTTTTTCATGACAAAGGGGCAATCTATTGCGCTAAATCTGGAAATAACTTTAATAATAATTACGATTATAATTATTATAATCATAATTATACTTATAAGTATAGTAATAATAATTTATTATTATTATCATTATTATTATTATGATGATGATGATGATGATGATGATGATGGTTATTATTGGTAGTAGTAGTATCATCATCATCATCATAATCATCATTGCTATTATTATTATCATTATTATTGTTATCAGATTGTTAACTCATTAAAAATTATGATTCTCAAATTAAGCCTGGAAGATGTCAGGAACATGTTTGTTAATTGTAAACATCCATTTCGAATATGAAACCAAGCACTAAATGTGTCAGTTTACCCTCTATTGCACAATAACTGAAACAAATACGTTGCAATGTTTTCATTTTGATTTCTTATGATGCTAAACTTGTTTTCTCCTCTCATTGTGATATTATATTACGTGAACAGCGATTTATTATTACTATTTGCCTATTCACAAATACCTTTGAAATGTAATATTCCCAAACCTCAAACGATTCATTTTAGGAAGGATTATCTAACATTAATATGTGCAAAGAATATAATTTTGCAAAGTCATGATGTTTACTTTTATTTATATATATACATTTATATATATATATATATATATGTATATATGTATATATGTATCTGATGTATCTGTTGACTGAGAATATTTCAGAAGCCGACATGATTGAAAACTGAAATTATGACACGATCAATATAGCATCTATCAAACACTTGAAATCACAAATACTCATGTGTGCAATGAGAATTATTGTGCCTTTTATGTGATTTTACGGTGGCAGACTAACCTAAACTCATCAGTGTAAAACAATAAATCTCCAATAAATCCATAAAGACACAGATAATTCCTCTTCAGGAGGACAGCAGAGGGGATTCCTGCTGTCCACATATGAGCGGGGGGCCGCTGACACTAAAACGCTGTTGCCTCAAATGGCAAGGAGCACTGCTGCAAATATCAGAAACTGAACGAACAAGTGGATAATTAAAGATTAATTGCGGCAGGACACCAAGATCTGAGAGGTCAGAGGTCAAACACAGAGCAGCCCCAGTATG
>CAESWR010000780.1:855787-868836 GCA_903171835.1 Mullus surmuletus
TTTTTTTTTTCTTAAAGAAATGATATTATTCATTGGATGAGATTCACAGAACGCGTTTAACTTGTCCGCGGTGGTCGAGATGGAGGGAGGGGTTTGAGTGGGTGGGAGAGGAGCGAGGCAGAGGGACCAGAGAGGAAGAGAGACGAGGGCAGGGGGTGAGGGAGGGAGGGAGGGAGGGGGGAGAGGAGGGAGGGGAGGGAGATAAGGGCAATAAAAGTGCCCATGTGACCTCTGCGGTTCTTAACTGGAAGCTGATGGAGCAACCAGGGAGAGAGCGAGGAGAGCAGGTGGAGGTGTGGACAGGTAGGCAGGCAGACAGACAGACAGACAGGCAGACAGGCAGGCAGACAGCAGAGAGACAGAGAAGACCTTAGTCCTGTAGATCAGGTGAGACAGGGCCAGGCTGGATCCGCACTATGCTGAGGGTGTCCCCTCACCTGGAAAGATGTACGTGAGTTACCTGCAGCTGGACAAAGACCCCGCCATGTACCCGCACCAGAACCCGGTGGGCCGCCACCCGGGCCTCAGCCTCAGCCCGCAGAACTTCCCGGTGGCAGCCCCCCAGTACTCGGACTTCGCCGGATACCACCATCACCACCACGCCATCGGCAACGACCCGCACTCGGCCCAGCAGGGCGGGCCGGGGGCCGGGGGCTGGAGCCCGGCGTACCCGCCCCCCCCGGTGCCCGCGCGGGACGAGTGGTCGTCGCATCACTACGGCGCCGCCGCTGCAGCGGCCGCGGCCGCGGTGGCAGCGGCCGGCGGGCCTCCAGGGGGGTCGTCGGTGCCCGGCTCGGTGGGCTCGAGTCTGGGATTCGGAGCCCCGGACTTCTCCGGGCAGCCACCTGCTCTGCTGCACACCAGCCTCAACGCGTCAGTGGGGCAGCTGTCCCCGGGGTCCCCGCAGAGGAGGAACCCCTACGACTGGATACGACGCACCAGCGCGCCGCCCTCCAACCCCAGTAAGATGTTGTTATTATTATTATTATTATTATTATTATTATTATTATTATTACTGTTGTTGTTATTAGTAGTATTATTGTTGTTGTTGTTATTCCTGAAGCTGAAGGCCTCGATTGTCCTGCATCTCCATCGGCGTCCTCTAACACTCATCCATAACATTTCTCGAACAGGTTTATCTAAAAATAAGAGAGGGTATATAAAGAATCGATTATATATTTATAGTCAGACATCAAGATTCGGGACTCTTTTAAATCAGATTTAAATTTTTTAATCGTTCGTCTAAACGTGGAGTCTACTGGGGGGGGAAAGAGTGGGGTTTTTTTTGTTTCTGCTTTGGTGATTGTTTTGTAATCGGAATATGGAGGTAAAGTCAGTCTCGATCGGCCGCCCTGACAGGGCCGTGTCTGCCCCGGGTGGGAGTGGGACGTGTTCCCACTGCGTCCCGTCCTGTCTCACATCAAACACGAGGAGACGTTTTGAAGCCCTTGTGATGTAAATGTCCCCGGTGTTTGTGACTCCGAGCGGTCGAGCTCGACTTTTGTCCTGCGCTTGTCTCTGGGCGGAGAAGACATTGCTTTTCACTTTGAAGTGTGAAGACCTCTGTGTGTGTGTGTGTGATTGTGTGTGTGTGTGTGACTGTGTGTGTGTGTCTGCGCGTGAGAAAGGATGAGAAAATGCCTCAATTTTTGGGAGGAACACTTAAAATCATATTTTAAATGATCGATGCTTCATAATTTCACTATTTTCATCACCACATAGGAAATGCATTTCTTAGTATCAACTTAGCAAATCAACAGGCAAAAAAAGCAACAGGGCCGTGGAACATTATCACTGTAGAACTTCCTCTAAGGTGCAGCTTTGTTCTCACATATTGAAGCAGAATAGGACAGACAGGAAGTACAGAGGTGCAAAGCCTGACCAGGAAAGTGATCTCATTTGAACATTAATACTCTGTTGCAGATTTCATATTTAAGGCACTCCAGCAGTTTATCTTGCATTAAAGCCTCATAAATGAACTGTTGCAAATTAGGGGCGTCCCGATACAACTTTTTCACTTCCAATACGATACCGATATTGCAGCCTCGAGTATTGGCCGGTATCGATTCCTATATCAGCTCGAATGGTACATACTTTTATAACTTGTTTTGTAGTATGAAATGTTCGAAAAGGCTTGATCAAGTGATATAATCAAACAGAGAACAATAGTCAGAAACAGTAAAACGGACCCATTTATTATAAACAAATTGGTTACATCAATCTTAACGTTGAATATTCTACAATTGATTGATAGGAGATTTTAGATGCAGACCAATATAATCCGATACTGAGTCTTTTTGCTGATATCGGACCGATATCAATGCAAAAAATTGCATATGAAAAGCCCAATAATGATGGGTTGGATGATCAGTTTGAAGTTCTCTCCAACTCCAAACAGAACACTTATTGAGAGTCGAGTACACTCGGAATATGGATAAAGGTCACTTCCTCACACGATCGAGGTCAGAAACTTTGGCACGATGCCCAAAGGCACAGCCAGGCTCGAAAGTGGAGAAAAGCGATGAAAACGTCGAATTCCTGGAGCACCAACACGGCGGCTCATGCAGCAGAGCAGAGTTTTCTCCTCGTCTCTGTGTGCAGTGTCGAGCTGAAGAGCTTTTTGATTTACACTCCTTCATTAGCGTCTCTCAGCTATTTATCCGCCAATGTGGAGTCTGTCAGTTTGTAGCTTCTGACAAATGAGGCAGAAACTCAACCGTTCAGACAGATGTTCCTCTGAAACTAAAATGTTTGAGCTTTGATTTGCCCCGGTGACCGATTATAGGAGGCCAGACGGACATCGGAGTGTGTGTTTGAAGAGGAGAGAGACGTCCTTCATTTAAATGTTGTGTGCTTAATGTTAATAATGAATCTGAGCGCGTTAAAGGGACTTTAAGGCCTTTTAATTGGGCTCACACAACATCTGTGTAATTTACCTACCTTCTAATGGCTACATTTAAAAAAACAGCAAGAAATGTAACCATGTGTCAAGGAGGATGGACACAGTGATGAGTTGATGCTTTTTTACCTCAAAGATGCTTACACTTACACTTTTACGAGTATATGATGTTGAGCAGCATTGGACATTTTCTACTTTTTTTATAACTATTTTTTATAATTCATAATATGAAAAGTCTTTATGAGTTTCATTCATATCTTTGGAACAGTTGGTGTCATTTTGTACTTCATTAAACATGCAAACACGGTTTTCTGTGTGCCAAAACACCCAAGCGGTACTTTCTTTCTTGTGTACGGAAGTGATGATTTATCAGAGAAATATCTGTTGAAGCTTTGAATCTTCTAGTTTTGTTGATATTTTTTTTGTTTTTCTTTTGCACAGATGGAAAGACAAGGACCAAAGACAAGTACCGGGTGGTGTACACCGACCACCAGCGGCTGGAGTTGGAGAAAGAGTTTCACTACAGCAAATACATCACCATCAGGAGGAAGGCGGAGCTCGCCACAGCACTGAGCCTCTCAGAGAGACAGGTACGACCATGATGACCATGATGACCATGATTTGACGCTGCTCAGTCCAGACTAGGATTATTCCACATATTATATACCTCTTTTTTTTTTTTTTACTCACAGACAAATCAGTGTGAAAACCTGTCTTCAGAGTCATTTTAGTTCTCGTTTGAACCCAACTTATACAGGCTATCATGGGTCTTTGTGTTTTTATTCCACATAAGCAGTCCCTCCAGTAGTTTTTTTGTAATTGCTGCGAAAAAAATGTTTGATTTTGCAGCGGCTTTTCTCCATAATTGCAATACAATTAGCAGTTTTATGTGAATTTATTGCCAAAAGTTGCGGTAATTGGCAAAAATTGCAAGTCAACAAAAAATTGAGATTTTAAAATGCAAACTAATGGAAAAAGAGTCGTACTGCACATCACAGAAACAGCTGGAAATATTTAGTTCTCATATTTTTTATTTTTATTTTTGAACCTATGAGAACCATGAGCTCAAAGTTACAAAATGAAACATAAAACTTTAATAAAAACACGAGTGGAGTCTGTGACTCCAAGAGTACATGGGCAATATCTACGGTAAAAAAAAAGTTTAAAAAGTGTTTTAAATGCTCTTTAAATTATATTAATTCAACACTCTGTAATAGGGTATAAAACTCATGTAAAATAGCACATACATATAACACATCTTAAAATAATAATATTGATATATCATATACCAGGCCCTTAATAAGCTCCTGGAATATGATGTTGTTTGATGTGTTTTTGATTATTTTTTGTGTTCTTTTTTATGTGTCCTCGACAACCTGCTGCTCATAATGAATTGCCCCCTGTGGGATCATTAAAGTTGTTTTAATTGAATTGAAATTGAGCCCCTGCAGGTGTGTGGTTACTGCAAAAAAAAAACCCTGATCTCCACATTCATATCAATCTTTCTCTGCTGCAGGTAAAAATCTGGTTCCAGAATCGGAGGGCCAAAGAGCGAAAGATCAACAAGAAGAAGCTCCAGCAGCCAGCATCCTCCACAACCACGCCCACTCCTCCTGGGGGCAACAACGGCGGCGGGGGAGGCGGCCTACACGGAAATGGCGGCAGTGTCGCCATGGTGACGAGTAGCAGTAGCAGCAACGGGTTGGTGTCACCTTCCTCTATGTCTTTGAACATCAAAGAGGAGTACTGAAGAGGAAGACTACGAGCGATGTGATGGATGTTGGGGCCTCTGGACTAAAACTTTCTCCCCAACAAACTGAAAAACTTCCTCTGGCCCACTTTCCGACTGCCTTCTTAAAATCCAAGGAAAAAGTACTTTTTTTTCACAAATCTGTACAGAAAATACCCGATTTTGTAAGTTGCTGACAGGGATGTCGTTAGTTGCCGAGAGAATATCAACATTTAACGTTGTTAATAAAGAGCAAAATGTCAATCTGAGCACATGAGCGGGGAAATACACTGAATTTGATCTGTAAAAAAAAGAAAGAAAGTGTGGATTACACACATTTTCTCATTTAGATGATCTCTTGCAAGAACTCACTGCTGCTTTCGTTGCTCTGGAACTTTTTTTTAAAATTGAATATTTAAGATTACTGAAGGTCTCAAAATTTCCCAAAATATCAAACATGTCAGACTGTATTGAGTGTAAAATGCTATGAGACATGTCGACTATTTCCATTTGATGGAGTGATGCTGCCATGAAAACAGGAAGCGTGGGATCGGAATACGTCAGGAATTGTTTGTGCTGTCAGACAGCATGAAAATATGTTGTTGTTGTTGTTGTTTGTTTTATTTGTTTTCAACTCTAAAGCAACTTAAAAAAGGGGGGGGGGGGGGCATTCCCAGGGCAAATCCAGTTTACAGAAATCTGTTAGCAGCTTGATCATTAAGTTCACCTGAAACTGAGTAGCATTTTTAATGAATTACACAACACACCTATCTCTCAATGGAAGTGCTACCGTTTAAAGAATGTCAGAAACCAAAGATTTATCTTTAAAATCCATTGGTGTCGCTCCCACATCTCTTTGTTCGCTGTTTGAACCCATACTGATTTTATATATGTCATAAAAATAACGCCAATGTGGAAACTGCCTTTTTGAAGAAGTGAGAACCCACACAGCCAATTTTTATTTCTTGCCATTTTCTTTGTTTATTAGCCCTGTTAGCATTATTTTTTACGACAAAATGTGATAAGTAAAACTGTGACTCAATTTGGACAAACATGTATCATGTATCGCTTACATGTTTCCTAACCCAGAAGAAAAACTACTACTCGTAAATTGAGTATTTTGTCGTGAAAGCAGCTACAGTAGCAGAGGAAGCTTTCGCTCCTGTGTATATATGGGTTCCTCTGGGTCAAACATGATAATACAGCTCGTTTGTGCTCCGCAGGGATTGTTTGCAGGGAGAGTGAAGTACCCGAGCTCATTTGTTTGTTTCATTAATGTCTTGTAAATGATTATCTCAACTATCAAACTGTATCTTGTAAAAATTTGAAAATGTAATTTGTATTAAACCAAAAGGCTTTATTGTAAAAACAACTGCTGATCTCTTTTTTGTACGCACTCAAGCCTCGAAACTTGCTTTTTTGCAAGTTGTTCCCCCTTCATGGTGGCGGTCCTGGGGTGGGGTGGGGGGGTTCGGGGTGCGTGATCAACGAGCACAAACACCCCTGGGGGTCCCGCCCTTCCAGCTTGGGCCTCCAGGCAATTGCGTTGCCCGCTCTGTTGCAACGCCCCTTAGTCCTCGACGTGAGGAAAGTTAATATTCGCAACGGAAATCAATTTGACATCCTTAAACACTGATCCACTGCGCTGCATGCGCCGCCTTTGGCCTATAACTCAACATGGTGAATGAAGGTAAAAGAAAGGAATGGAATCCAAGAAATAAAAATGTAAAAACAAGACACACACACACACACATATTTGCCACACAATCGTGTATTTGCCAAATGATGTAGCAGTTGAGGTGTGGTGTTCAAAGTGCAAAGAGGAACTCTGGGCAAACAGAGCACAGGATCTTGCTATCTGTGTGTATGTGTGTGGGCGTGTGTCTGCGTGCGCGTGTGTGTGTCCTTGTCAAGACCTTTGTCCTTTTAGGTCCATTTTGCCTCCAACAAGAGTCCTATCTTGACTTGATAGGGACTATCAGCGATGTGCGTGTGTGTGTCGGTGTCTTACTGTGAGAGACACTCTGCAAAAATGAAGAGGGATTCAGTTCTTAACAGAGATGTTTGCTAATAAAAATGACTCCGCAAGGCAGATATTCATCATTTGGCGATTGTTAATAACAATATCCTGAATTTGGATGGGGTTTTTTGTTTCTTTTTTGGTTTTTTTAACAAATCTCTGTGTTAGTTTGAATAATTCCAGCATATTGAAATAATCACAGCCAAAAACCTATTTCAAAGTGAAAAAACGTTATACATTTTCTTGAGCAAGGCAAGTGTATATATTTATCTGTGCAGCCAATAACTCTTAACTCACTGTGATGTAATGTAACAGCCTGATTGTTATATTTGTGCCCATACACATTAATATCGATCACTGTAAAAACTAAAGTGCCAAGCAATCTGAATTTTAATATCCGCAGCTCTATGTGTTTGGCAGTATGCAATAAATGAAATCTCCAAAGCAGGTGAAAGTAATAAAAAAAGTGTCTAATTTATACAAAAAAACCTCAATGCACACGTAAACTAAACGGAGCAGGACCGCGTTGTGAATGGCAACGGCTGTGCTCGTTTTTCATTTTTGGGTAAACAGAGGGTAATGAGAGCAGAGCCGCTCGCTCTCGGCCTCTTTGCCGCCATAAAGTTTATTGGGGATGGATGCAGTAAAAATGGTTCCACCACAGAGACACAGACATGTTTGTTGAGGAGGCGTGATGAGCGCTGATAGCAGCCATGAAGCCACAGCCAGAGGACTCGCTCTCAGAGACAGAGGCGACTGTGAGCTTTTTGTCTCACGAGAAAAACAAATCTGGCCGCAATTGTCATTCATCTTCATTCATTCTGAAGACTTCATTGATAGCTTCAGATTGTCATGAAAAAACATTCAGCATTATCTTTTTTTTTTCTCTGCTGCTCCAATAAGTTGATGTAAAACAGTGAAATATGTTCATATACATCAGCTTGAAGGCGAAGGAATTGACTTCCAGTGAATGCAAAGAAAGAAAGTGGTTATAAGTGAGGCAATGGTATTTATGAGGAACAACATCCTTGGCTGTTATCAGTCTGGTTAAATGTTGAGCCTGTTGGCCGGTGCAGGTCTGGACGTCGAGGACACCGCTGGAGACAAACAGCAAGTACTTTGACCTTGGTATTGCAGGAATTTGGGAAAGCATCCATCTCAAGTTGTGGTTCGCTGAGATGTGGAGTTAACAGTTGTTATCAGTATTGACGTATCAGTATCGGGAATTTATTTCGTATCTGCCTGCTCTTCCGGGACACACACACACACACACACACCTCCGCACCACAGGTGAACCAATCAATCATTCAAATACCAGCGACACCATGACAATGTGAGCAAGGCGGCGACCATTTCATGGTGCTTTTCATTGCTACGAAACAAAATGGCCGACTGAAAATTGGCATATGATGTCTTCCTGTATTCACATAGGAAACATGAGTAAAAGAAAAACAAGTCATGCCGCCTCTCCTCTGACGATTCAACAATCACAGCATCACATTTATTGGTGTTTACTGTCTCCGTTAAATTAAATTGTATTTGCAGTCGATCAAAGATCTTAGTGTCGCCTCATCGTTGGTGAAAAGGTGATAATTAGAACCAAATAAAAGGAAAAGACAACAAAGTGAGCAAATAACTCTCACCCTCCGCCAGCATCCATAAACGCTCAGGGAATCATCCCTCACGGCAGCTCATCTGGACTTATACGGCCGTGTGTTTATGGGCCATTTTACCATAAACTTTCATTTACAATATACTTACTGCCCCTAATACGCCCCTGTATTGGACACATTGATTGTGGATAAACAGTGGAGTTGTAAAGGAGTAGTGCTGGAATTGTAGTGCGCTGTAAAGAGCAGATACTGAAGACATGATAGAGACTACTGGTATTCCCCAGAAACACTAAAACACTGCAGATTGTCTGGAAGGTTTGGGCTCTGTTGTTGGTATTTTACGATGTATTTTCATAATGTATGCTGCTGATTGGTGCCAGGAAATGCCGACAAACAGAGCATAGGGGGTTATAGAAATAAACAAGTCATATCATATATTTTTTGGGTCATCAAAATCATATATTTTTCCCAGAAAAAAAAGCATTAATTAATGATATTGAAGCAAATTCCTAACAAGGCTGGGCGTCTGCTATTTTTCAGAAATGATTGCCTAAACTCAATAGCAAAAACTACACAAACCTTAAGTTATATCGTGTGTTGAAAAAATAGTAAAAAGAAGTGGGGATCACATTCCGTGCTGTGTGTCGTTGTTTTACTGCAGTCTCGGTGTATTTCGCTCTGAGCAGGAGCTGAACAGTGATGTCACTCTATCAGTCGGTCAGATTATGGTCTTAATTACAGCTCATCATATAGTAAACCACTGCAGCCCCATTAACCTATATCACACCCTGGTGTCTCCTTATCAGATGGATCATTTCAATCAAGTGAAGTTTATATAATCAAGCGACTTTGTGATTTACTGTTTCATTTATTACGATTTTTAGTACCCGCTGTGTCACAAAGTAGGATAGCAGAATTGTCTATTTGATAATGTGCTGTAAAAGTTCTGTATGACTACACACTAACATTGCAATGTCTGTGATGCTGTTATAATACATAGTTATATGACAATAATGATTATATGATCATTATTATAATGAATTGTTATTGTATTAAGGTTTTTCTTATCTGTCATTTGTCATCAGTGTTAAGGTGTTGTTGACAGTCAGGTTCTTTATACTGAGAAAGTAAAAACTATGATGACATTTGATTATGTAAATGTTGTGAAAAGATTGTATGCTCTGTATGCACAAAGCAGGACAGGCAACAATGTCCACATGTTCATAAAGTATGGCAGGACACAGAAGCGTAAAGATAAAACATCTGGCATTATTAAAAAGAGGAATAGATACGACTGAAAACCAGCTTTCGGTTATATTCTTTCATTTCAGCAGCTCTGACCTGCTTCCACCAAGCGTTATATAAACGGAGCTATAACAGCAGGTTAAGGTGTGGGTGTGGAGGTGTGTGGGTGCACCGGTGTGTGTGTGTTCGGCGGTTGTGTGTGTTGCTGCCCGCCTTACCTTTCCCCCTCATTAACCTTTGTCCTGATAATAGAGTTCAGTGTTTCGACATGACATTGCAGAACCCTGATACCTCCTCAGGTTCATGTTTGGCAACAGCAGAAGAAACGATACATAGTCTTCTTCGTCTTCCTTGTCTTCTTCGTAATAATGTGAATGATGATAATGTCAAACTTCTCCTGATTCAATTAGAAGAACGCAGATTAGTATTTCTGTGCTTTATGCCTCTTGAAAAAAAACAAAAAAACAGAAAATATAAATTCAAAACAATATCTTAGTCACAAAGCCCATATCAATAAGCATCAATCTATCCATCAATCTAGTCACTATAATTTTAGGGTTAAGGGTTTAATTTAATCCATAAGAATTTGCTCATCTTTCACACTGCTGGTCCTTGAGTCATGGTGACTATCAGAACAAGGGGCGCCTGTTTGCAAAAATAACTGGCTCAGTGTCTCTTGTTAACGTCCGTCTGTAGAAGGTCTCTCCTTCATCCGCCTGTCATATCTATTTATTCACGATCTGCGGCCCTTTGACCTGGAGGCTGTTAAAAGGAGTGAATAGTTAACCAATGAAAAAGTAAAAGGAAGTCACGGAGTCCCTTTGTGGAGTTCACCACCTCAGTTATAGTTTTATATGATGCTTGTGTCCTCATTATGACCCCAATCACATGATCGATTTAAAACTGAGAGCTGCAGCGGCGGTAAATCAGAGGACCCAAACTGATTAGTTGCACTTTTTTTTGTGTCTTGGTTTCGTTCACTTTAAAAGATTTAAAGACGCTCCACCTTTTTTCAGGTTCTGTAGATGCAGAGAAGAGATGATCCACAGGTCAAGAACTTAACTGCAACCAATATCTGGTGAAAAAAATAACACAGGCTGTCGAGCAAATTATTATTTTATGGGTGCTGCATAATCTGACAGTGGGAGTGTGGCATAACAGCCCAGCAATTGAATCAGTTTCAGAGGAATTCTTTATGAAATTATGAAACAAATCATGGGTGGAAAAACATGGGCTGTTTTGAGTCACCTCTTCTTGAGGCTAATGCAGCTGCTGGAGACTGTAAAACACACTAATCCAGTGGCAAACACATTTCTACTAGGGCCTTAAATTCAGTACCACTATATACACACACTTGTCAGGCCTCTAATCAGCCCTATGATATATGTTATCTAACACACGCATGCACACACTCTAACATCAAAGCAGCCCCTCCCTGCTGTGTATCATTCGTGTCGATCAGCGCAGGTTAGTGAGTATGTTTGAGCAGAAACATTTTGCTATATTCTGACTGTGTGCGAGACTGTTTGCCTTGTAATAATCCAATAATCTTTAACATAAGTGCCATTTTAACAACACTATTACACTGCCTCTTACTTTGCTCATGTAAAAGCAGGTGGGACTGTGTTTGCTTGGAGGGTCGGAGGTCACGACCCTGAGACAACAGAGGGGAAATCACACCTCTGAGCTGCTGATTGCTAAAATTGCTAATTCTCCTACAGCATGCTAATTACGTGGAAGCCAGCTCCCACTTTCCCGTAATGGTTTACACAGACTGCACCTGTGAAGTGTGGCCCACTGGCTCAGACATGCGGCGTGAACTTTGACACCAGGAGAAATTCGAAAAGAGAGAAGACAGAGGAAGAGAGAACAACAGAGGGGAAGGAGGAGAAAAATAACCTCGGGAAAATACGCTGACAGTCCTGTACCTTATTTGTTTCCCATCATTTTTCAAATGATCTAATAGTGAATGTTTTAGCAAAAATAGATGTATAATGAATAACAATGATAATAATAATGATAATAATAATATGTCTTTTTGCATGCTTGATGTTTTATGAGGATACAGAAAGCCCATCCATGTTTATGACCTTGAGAGATGAGCTGTGATGGAGAATGAGGAGGCCATAAAGGTTAATCATTTTTTTAAAAAGCACAACACACACACACAACCGCACAAAGCAGTGTACAGTTGACGAGGTGTCGTGGTTCTCATGGCTTTATGGCATGGATGTGTGTGAACATGTTGTAAATGCTACACATGAGGATGTTGTCAGTTATGGGCTGATGATTTTTTTTATTCTTTTTTTTTTTCAACCTTTGGTGGTGGGAAAAGCAGCAGACTGTCACTTCTCATTGTTTAACCTTAATCTGTGATGCAGCTCCTCTTGGTGCACCAGGAATGTCATGTTCACCAAGGGATCAGAGGATTATATAAAATGATAAGATGAATATTGGCTGCATTGATCATCTGCATGTTTGAAGAGTAAGTGAACTCGCTATTGAGGTATATCTTTTGTTCAAACCATTGTTCAAAACCAGTGCTGTCTTTATAAATATATATAGTGTAGAGCAGCTGCTGTTTGACATGAGGGAGTCAACAGTTTTATCAGCCTGCCGTAAACTTGACTCTTTTCCCTCAATGTCTTTAAGTAAAGTCACCCGGAAACCTGCAGTTTGTCTTCTTGTTTCGTTTGCTGCGTAAGCGATAAGACTTGAACGTCGTTTATGACTTCTGGGAAGATTTTTTATCAGCTCAATGAACCGCAAACTCAAATCCATATCTTTTTCTATTTGTTTCACCTGATGTTGGCACCTGCATTCGCTTCATTCGATTCCAGAGGATTTGGATTGGTCAGTGCTCTCACATTTGACACAGTAAAGTGTTTTCATTTTCATTACAAAGAACAAAATAATAACTGAACACAATCACAAAGGATAACACATAATCACAGTAGCAAATGTAGCATTTTATGTTAACTTAAATTACTTCACAGCATGTACAACTTCCTGTTCTGATCATGTTATTTCCAGTCTTTTGTTTTCTGGATCTTTTTTAAAATGTATTTCTTATTAATAATCTCCATTCTCTACAGTAGAACAGCCAGCAGGTGTTTTAGTGCCATTTTGTGGATCTGGATCTCAATGGAGTCAATAATTTATAGACAAATAAATACGTACAGTTAGGCCTACAGAGTTGGAATGGCGATTCAATAATAAGTGAACGACACAATTACTTTTATTTAAAGGTTTGTAGCGCCTCCTGCAGGATTTATATGGTCATATTGATGATCCATGCCCAAAAAAAACAATTATATGATCATTTACAACCTAAAATAACAGATATGCTCAAAACAAACGATTATTATTATTTTTTAATTAACAAAAAACACTTCTACTAGATCAGAAAGCCACATATGAACATCCTACCTTCAGATCTCGCGGTTTGATCTCGCGAGAAGTGCGGTACTGACCAGCAGGCGTCGCTGTGGCCACGCGTGTGTCGTGAAAGCAGAAGAAGAAGAAGACGAAGTGAAGGCGGTT
>CAESWR010000780.1:872758-890693 GCA_903171835.1 Mullus surmuletus
ATTGGATAATTTTCTGGAGTAAAGGCAATTTGGAGAAAAAAAAAAAGTATTCATCTCACATTGAGTGGATAAACTTCTTGGAGGAGAATGACGTGAACTGTGGAAATCTTGAATACATTGTCATCATTTGATTGTCATTGTTTTTCCATCTCCCACTACCTTTGTACCTGGATGGTATTGACTAGAAAATCTAAAATCATTTTCACTAAACCTGCTGTCTGGTTTTTTTTTTCTTGATTGATCTTTTAGAAATTTGGTGGTTTGTAGTCAAGGATACAAATGCTGTATGCCTCCTTGTTCCATCATCTGATCTGCACATGAACACTTAGTAATATGATAGAAAAGATCAACACAGCATGACAACACAACATTGATATCTGTTAGTTCATTTTACCTTTAATAATAAAAAGAAAACTAAAATAAAAATCTCAAAATAAAAAATACATGGCAAAACAATAGACTCTTAAAATGATTATGAGGATAATCATGGTCGCAATGATGATACAGTAGAAGTAATAATAATAGTCACCATAATAATAATCAGAAGCGCAATAATCAGAAATCTTGACTGGGGTTTGTCCCTCCAGCAGAAATCACTTCCTGTTTTATAGACATTATGGTAAGCATCGCACAGGCCGGGGCGTGGCACTTGTCAAAATATTTTCACACTTAGCAAAGTTACCCCACATATGCACGACAAATTAAGGACAGAATCACAGCTCGTACGATTCACAGCACTGCTTGGAATTAAAAAAATAAAATAAAACATGCTCTGCGTTTATTTCTTCCTTCAGGGTTGTGGTCGCAGCTTCGATGACCAAACAAGGGATTTTAACACAGTTTTCAGATCATAACGATTATTAGGTGTGTCTAAAGTCAGTTGGCAACCTGCAGAGCCTTGAAACTTGTCAAAAATATTTCTCAAAAAATTGGGCAAGCATCAAAAAAGATCAACATTCTTTTTCTTCCTGAAACAAGCAAATAAAAATTGCAGTTCTGTGGGTTGTTTTGTCCAATGAAAGTGCAGTGCTCCTGTGTCATCTGAAATGTTGATCTGTGCAGTTTTGTTTGGGTTTTTTCGGAGGGGAGCGGGCTAAAAACGCCAAACCAAGGTAACTGATTTGACAGCGACGCATGGTTGTCTGAAAGCAACGGCACCAAACTATTCTCACCCGTGATGCATGTGTTTTAAGAATGAACATACAGAGAAAAGATCTAGAAGAGGAATAGTAACATCCAAGCTGCTGAAGTCCTTCACATCATGTCTGAGGTTAAATGAGTTCAAAGGAAGATGGATGTTGGTCAGGAGGCAGGAGGTTGATGTGGTGAAGTTACAGGAAAACACTGGTGCTGATACGGTTTATTGTAAAATTCCACCATTGTCAATGGCACCGTTTTAATGTAGAATTTGGTTTCATGTACTTCTGCTTTCTACAAAACAAAACAGACCTCAACAGAAAAGTTGGTTTTCTCTGGATCATCCGTTTTATATTAATCATTGAAAGGAAATGGTAACAATTTTACACAAACATACTTGTAACAACAAACAATTTGGAGGAACTACAATATTCTGGAAATAGTTAGTTGAAAAATGTTAGCTTTTACGAGATCAAAAAAGTGAAATAAATTAAGGATCAGAAGTGATTCTGCAAGGGGGGAAAAAGCCAATTTGGGAAAACAAAAAGATTTGAGATGAAATCTAATGGATAAACTGTAATTGTTTATAGGTCATGTCAGTATTTTCAAAATAACTACAATGATTTAAAATGTGTACCGTCACCATGAAAAATGTGCATTATAATTAGATATGTTTCATTGGCAAAAAAAGTAATTAAAACATAACTATTTGCATTGGCAGTACATGTTTTTCTTACATTTTCCAGATAATTAAAAACTAATTCAAAACAAGCATTCTAGCATCCTGTTTTTGAAAGCAGTAAACATGTGTTAGTCATAAAATGTTAAACCTATGAGACTCTTACAGTATGTACATATAAAACTATTAGTGACAGCGAGTTATCACCCAGCAATAATAATGATAGCATTAACTTTGAGGTGTTTTTGAAACGCTACAGATCATTTGCAGCCTAAAACAAACGAGGGCCTGGCAACTTGTGGATGTTGGCATTAACGATTTCTAGAAGGCACAATCACAGTGGTGATTAAATTACAAGAGGCAGCTTGATTCCAAGAAAACACCAAGAGCAATGACATGTTTGCTAAAAGTGCATTTGCGGGAATGGCTTGGTTAGATTTGAATTTGAAAACAAAACTATAGCGCAGCACCAGTGTTTCCCTTTAACATACAGATGATGTCAGCTGATCAAGTAAACCAGGTGGCTTGAGTTTCTGCGGTTCCTAAAAACAGACAAGAAATTGATCTGTTTGGTCAGACAAGCTTCACTACACCTCGCGTCCACAAGAGGGAGACCAAGAGGAGTCTACCATCAGAGTCTACTCAGAACTGAACTAAAAAAAATAAAATTCCAATGTCTCCTCCATTTTTTTTCAGTCAACTCAAATGACTCGAGGCTCAATTCTGGTTTAAATTTGATCAATTAAAGAAAACTATTCCAGCGTGATCAGAGTTTGAGCTCCTTTAATTTTCAAACTTTTTTTAAAAACAAGAAGACGGAGAACCCTTATAATTTTATCATTAAGGCCCTATAATCTAAATGTATTTACTTTGAACATTTCCAGGACTCCAGCTGGGACCAATGAGGATTTGCTGATACAAATACCAAATTATCAGTCCCCTCTCACTTTGTATACAGTACTTGTAGAGTCCAGATTATTCATGAGAAGAAGAAAAAATAAATGCTCTGGGGTACGAAGTCTAATTTATGATGTAAACAATATAATTTTAAGTTCATTAGAACAATTTCAGAGGGAAGAAATGAAACACTAACCCGCTGGTTGTGTATATTCATGATCAAAAGCTTCTTTTAGAACAAAAGGAAACAACTCCATCAGCACTGGAATGGTTTTGGAAAAAAAAAAAAAAGCAAGCACATGACATTTTACAAAATGGACGATTCAAGTTCAGAGTGACAAGAGTGGGAGTGTGGATGCTGGTGAAATCGAACTTCAGTTGCCTGTTCTGTATGAGTGTGTTTCCTCCCCCTGCAGCCAGGATGTAAAAAGCATCTACAGTATGTACTTGAAGAAAACGGTGGTCAACACTGAACACACATCTCAACTGCTCATAGAAGATTTTTTTTATAAGTTTCAAATATATATTCTGTTTGTACAAGACGGTGATCGTCGCCGCCAGAAACGGTCGACATTCAAAAAGGATTTCAAAGTAAAAGAGGGCAAACGCTGCCTCCTACAGACTTTTGTTTCTATATCAGCGGATCGATCATTCCTTCACAAGCCCCGCCCACATTCCAACATCCCAATGACGAGAGAATAAGCAGATACGATCCGCCGACATCTGTCCTGCAGCTGCTTTAACATTTACAGTTTTTTTTTTTTAACTTCAGCAAAAAGAAACAGAGAAGACAGATGAAGAAGACGGCAGCAAAAATGGCGGCGGTGGAACGAATGGCTGAAGCAAGAGAGGAAGAACACCACCGAGCCTCCGTCCAAACATGCCCTCATCCATCCCTCCACTGGGGAATGTAACGTGAGTGTGTGCGCGTGTGTGTGTGTCTGTGTGTGTGTGTGTGTGCGTGTGTGTGTGTGTGGTGGATTCAAAGCGAGCATATGAAGGGTTGACAAGCTCCTAGCAGTCCTCGTCTTTGTCGTCCACAACGCCTTTGAGCCGCAGGCGGGCGAAGTCCTCGAAGACAAAATCGTCATCCTGGGAGATGCTGCTGAGAAGACGTAGAGACTTTGTTAGTATTAATGATTCAACCAAACATCCTGCTGAATCATTTTGATTACCAATTCCCTCAATGATCATGTAATCATTTAGTTTACACATCAACGGTACACAGCTCAGTCTAGAAGATTAACTTTTTAATTATTGATTATAAAGACCTGCTGATGCATTGGATTCTATATTACAGAAAAAAATAGAATAGTGTTTATTATCCCACAATGGGGAAACTGCAGTGTCCCAGTAGCATATACAGAAATAAAGCTGTAAATAAATAGAAGAAAATGAATGAAATAAATAATATATAACACATTGAAATAAAATAAAATAAAATGCTACGCATCTACAAATATTGTGCTGTACGTGAGTTGCAAGAATATTCTGTCTGGATGCATTATGCACATAATGATAATATTTTTCAGCTCAGATATTAGTTCAGTTTCTTGTGTTTAAATAAATGAAAAGGTATTCCTATAAAAAAAACTTTTTTCAATTGATTCAATATTCAATTGATCAAATAACTTATTCGTCTATGGGTGCCTATATTTGTTGTTGTAAATTTTCATTGATGATTTTGAATTCTTATTTTCCTGAATTAAGTCAACAAGGAGCTGGAAACTCACTTTGTGTCGAATTCTATCAAATTGGTGTCGATGGGGGGATCCGTCTCTGGCACAGCTGCAACACACATGCACACATACACATTAGCATGTAACACTGTTGTTTCCATGGAAACTGCCTCGTCTCTCCATGAAAAGCAAGTGGCGGATAAAGAAAGGGCAGGGATAGAAAAGGCCAGAACTACATGAAGGCCAAAAAGAGCTACGTGTTTTCAGACTGACTCCTGTATGTCAGTAATCAGTCTTGTGTCCTCTATCAGAAAAGTAAATGTGATAGGACATTTGCAGTCGCGTTTCTCTCCATGTGAATGAATCCTGAGCCAATGTGGCAACCAAATCTGACTCTTACATAACACGGCTGCAAGAACTCACCTGACTGCGGACGAGACACCGGCGGCTCCACAGGTTTGGGATGCATTAAGATGAAAGGCAGCTCCACCGCTACGTCTCTGCAACAACACCACAAAGACACTTCATCACCATATTGCTTCCCCTTAGCTCATTTGTGTGTTCATCTTTCAGGCTTGTTATGCAATAAAGAGACTATTTAGTGGATCAGAGAGTGTATTAAAAAGTGAAATAGAATATTGTGCAAATACAAACCCCGAGTACAAACCCCAAGTGTTTAAACCACCACTTGTTTTGTTTGTGAGTTATTAAAGCTGAGGGGAGTTTCTCTTGTCAAGTTTGTTTTACAGTTTGCTAACTTAATACAAGGCATGATTCTTAATACTTCAATGAGGAAGGGAATGCTGGTGAGGGATTTATAAGACCTTGAAAACAGTTTAAACAAGTGTTTTTTTGTGCATTTTTTTACACAACTGAGCAGGTTTAACATATGAACCCTGATAATTTCAGGCTGCTGTAAGACTGGGAAAAACCAAAAAACAAACAGCCTAGAGCCTGTTTCAGATAGCAGGTTTAGTGAAAACTCAGTCAGCATAGAGAACATCGAGTGACAATTTGGGATTTTCAAATGCAATGGAAACATTGTCTATATTAACAAAAATGTAGGAGTGATTTCCAACTAGCAAAAAATTGATCTTGCCCTTTGTGTCAGTTTGTTGTTTACAACAGCTGGTTCTTCAGTCAGCTTGACACGTCCAAACACATTGTAGTCAAATGACATGACTGAAAGCTTCCGATTTGCTGCAGTTTTTTTTCTTCTTCTCCCAAATATTTTTCATAACATGGTATTTCACGTTTCATGTGTGCATTTGGCATCAGATCAGTGTGAAGGAACACTTTGGTCACAATTACCTCTCTAACATGCCTCTCAGCAGCCTGCGAGTTGGGAGGAGGAGGAGGAGGAGGAGGAGGAGGAGGGAGGTAGGGAAGGAGGGAGGAGGCACACAAACCCAAAAACACAGACGGGAGATGAAACGAAAAGCAGGGACACCTTCACAATCTACACTGAAAGCAAACACAGTGGGGGACTGGCTGCGGCAGCAACAGGCAGATGGTTTCCACAGCAACCAACACTCACAACAGGAAGTTAAGAGGATGAAGTAGGAAGTTGAGGCCGAGCTGCACTAACAAAGTCTATGGTTTGGTATTTGCAAAAAGGGCTGACCTCTGTCAGTACCATTGATTAGATAGGCACTGATTCACATCTAATCAATTCATGCCAGAGTTTGCTATCTGAGAGCAGATTTTCTGAGAGCACAGTCAAGTATTAATTGCTAGAAGGGGACATGCAGGACTATGAAACATCTCTGCAGCACATTCAAGACAAGATGTTCTTGTTTAACATCAGGTCACCAGATTAACTGAATTTTAGATATTGTGTGACGTTACATGACGCAACAGAACTCGGATTTTCTGCGGTTTCAGATTTGTGAAGTGTTCAATTATCCTCTACTACGTCATGTTTGTAAAAACCATTGAGGATCTGAGCCATTACAAACATTTAAATGTACAACAGAAAATGTAACTAGAAAAATAAAAAGATTATGCTGATGAAAATAACAGACACCGAAACTACTGAAATACCAAACTAACCCCACTTCAAACCACTCCAATTCAGTTCATTTCTGGGGCGAAGCAGATGCACTTCTCAATAAAGCAGCTTTGAAAGCAGACTCTGAAGTTCAGACCACATCAAAACCGAGTTAGTTTCAAATCAGTTTATCTTATATTATCTGGTTTGATCTAATCTCTCCTCGATATGTTAAGTCATAAACCAACTATTCTGGGTGCAGCTCAGCCGACATGTTTAACAGCGAGAAGTATGAGGAGACAAGAAACAGTGTTCGAGTGAAATGTCAGCAGTATGTGTGTGTCGTACCCTCCGCGAGAGACCACCAGCTTGACTTTGACTCTGTAGGACACCAGAATTCCGAGAACCTCCTTGTTGGTGACATCTTTCACACTGAAAAAACACACACAAAAAAGAGCTGGGGTTATGTTACATCAACTATTTTTATTCTGTGTGTGTGTATGTGTGTGTGTTTGTGTATGTTACATGGTAGAGGAGGCCAAGTTGGTGTCTTCATGTTTGAGTTTGCCATCCAGAGCGAGTCCTCTCTTCTCTCTGTTCTTGTCGAGCGTTGGGGTCAGAGTGTAAACCTTACAGAACGTGGAGCTGGAGGACACCTGATCACTGGGGACGCACCACAATAATAATTAAATCCATCTGAGTGAACTTCAAATCATTAACCACACTGTTACCAATTTAAAACTATGACCAGTTTACACTCTTAATGCCCTGTTGTTTTGAATGGGTTGATGTTGTTGGGGGCTTTTCTAATCAACGGTAAGTGCTAAGCAAAGAGGAAGAAAGTGTCCCTTACTCTGCCTCCAGCTGGGCCACTGGACATTTATACTGGGCAGTACTGAAAAGGCAGATGTCTGCATATTGGCGCACTGTGGAGACAAGAGGAAGAGAGCACACGCAAAACGTTAATTCAAAGGCAAACTGCTTGCAGACGTGATGTTGAATAAATAGATATTTTTTGCACAAGGACGTCAATGAAGGGATTCTTCCCAAATTGGACATAAATACATTCATGAATTAGCATACTAATTCACCTGTTGAACCTCGTGCTTGAGAACCATCAGATTACAAATGTGATACAATCACACAGGCACTATTTCTGGCAGGGAGTAACCGGTGTGATGGTACCAATGTCCTATCGCACGAAGAAGCAAAACAGAAAGAAACCAGATGGACGTACCGGAGATCTTGACTCTCTTGACAGTCTTGGTTGAGTTGTTGGTAACGTGAACGTTGACACTGATGGGCTCTCCATGGTAATAGAGCTACACACAAATTACATTTGTTATTGACAGATTAATATGCAAGGTACTTCAAAGAGGTCACGTTGATAACAGCTGTTTGAATTAGTCCAGCTGTTAGTGTAATTTTGTAGTTCCTTGGGCAAATGTGGACAGTGCTTATTTGTACTAAACAAGAACTGATCACTGTACCTCCTTGTCCAGGGAGGCCTCCAGGTGCAGGGATCTGTCAGACATAAGGAAACTGCGGGTCGTCTCCACCATAGGTTGCGGACCAGGCTTCTCCGGAGCATATTGAACCTTCCTGATCACCAGGCGCACTGAGTTCCTGCACATACCAACCAAAACCTGCTGTGAGTAGAGGCATGTTTGTTGATGACAACAAACATGCTTCCACCGATATCGTTTTCTTTCAAACTCAACTGAAAGAACTTTTGAGAGACTGAGTCGAATCAAGGAACTGTTGATTCAACAAGTGGCTCTCACGACAACCACAGCTAAAAATCACTTTTGATTTATAACCAGTTCACTTCTACGCTTCAGCTTTGTGCCAATGACCTGCTGACCAAATCACATCCGACAGCAAGGACAACGACCATAGCTTTGATTGTATTGATATTTGATGATGGATCCTAGATAAAGTAAGAAGCTGCAAATGCTGTTCTTCTTAAATCTACAGCGACACAGCGATATATCCTTCGAGCAGCTGACATCATCATTCTTCCATAAGCTTTGTTTACCCATAACACAATCAAATGCCACGTTGGCACTTCCACTGTGAAATGCTCAAGACAATGATTTAGAAAAGATCCACTTTTGGGCCCAAGTTTTAATCAGAATGAGAATGAAACAAAGTCGCCTGATGACCTCATAGATTCAGAGCACACATGGAGTGCTACAACAGGACCAAAAAGATTAATTCAAACTAAATTAAATGAGATTGTGTTCAGTACTTTGACATAGCGCATATACAGATAGCACCCGTTGTATACACAGAAGAACAAGTGTCATTTCCCCCTGGACATCGTGCATACTCTCCTGGAACCGCTTTAAAAATCCCTGGAGACCTTTTAAAGGGATTTCCTGCAGGTCTGCGCTCACCTCTTGTGAATCTTCTCTTCTATTGACTTGGCACAGAAAGCTCTGATCTCGAAGTCAACGCCACAGGCCTGCAGAGAGACAAGTGGAGAGCAAGTTGAGATTTAAAACATGCCATTACACCGTAAGGCGGCCAGGCCTGCTGTGTCTACTTATATACATATACAGTACATATGCGGTTGACGTCACCAAAGTCTACATTTCAAGTGCATATATTACCTTCCCTGTGTCCTCTGGGCCAGGCTGTAAAGTAACTGAGCAGGGAAGGTTCTGAGGAATCTGAGAAAACAAAAGATTAAAAAAAATAAAATTAATTCATCGTGATTTCCTTCACATTTGAACAGTCTTATGTTGCATTAATCTCCTTCTGCCTGACATCATCAGCACTCAGGAAGATTAGTTATTTTTCTTTTGTGGGCTTGAGCACATTTCAATGTCTATCATTTTGTTCATCGTAATGCGTTTCAATGAAGTGAAACAACAGTATAACTCAAATCATCTCTCTCAAATAGATGCAATAAAGACTGCACAACACAGTGCTCATGAGGATTATTTACAGCAGAGCAGTTGTATTGTATCTTTTTTTGGAAGATTGGCAAGTCTCCAAATCTGTTTTTGAACTTCATCTGCCGAATCTGACGCCAAATACAGAAACATCACAGATTTCATTTTGTAAAAAAGGTTTTGCAGTGGGCTGTATCTTCTGTGTATGCAACAGAAATATATGCAGTGTTAGAAGTTCAAAAGCAAACCGCAAAAGAGAAAATAAATGCTTATAATAAACACTGCCACAAATATACATCCTTATACTAAAACAAGAGTCCGCCAGTGCTGTTAGTTGTGTGAACGAGGCCTCTATTTAACTGATCAGCAATGTTACAACTCCTACAGGGGTTGTTTTTAGGGCCGGGAACTAAATTTAGATACTCTGATGGAAAAGCAGCAGAGTGTAATGAGTTTAACCCTCTGAACCCATGACTTTTGACTCAGTTTTGTCTCTCTTCTGGCAGAGTCAATACACACATATTGTTATTTTCAACTGAAGAATTCTATTATGCAACTCAAAGGCAGTTGTTGTCTGTTGTTTAACAGCGATATTCTATGATTGTCAATCAACACAGGATGGTGCGAATGTTTTGACAAGGCTGAGATTCTACATTTAAATGTGCTACCTTCGTTATGGGAAAACGGCACTTACAAGATTTATATCATATCATTGTTGGTAGGAGTTATGTTTATTGGCTAATTGGGCTTGTGAGAGTCTTTATAGAAAATGTAGAAACCAGCGGTGACTCACAGTGAAGTAGAAGGGGTGTGCATGCTGGCCCAGTTTTTTCAACAGCCTCTCCTGCAGCCGGCTGTTGGGTTTCCGCTCCTCAGGCACTGGAGGGAAGGCCTGGGTGAGGGAGAGACCACTTATGTTGATACGATGACCCAAGATCAGCACCGAAACCAAAATGCTTATTTTATACATAACTTCAGGAACAATTTATTTCTACTGAACCCACATCTACCACATAAAGATGTTGTGACAAGTTGAATGCATCATGACAAGAATAAGATCTTTGTGAGCTGAGGTCAGTAATGGGTGACAGCTTAGTTACCAATCTACCAGACGGAGGCCCTGTGAGGCACACTGGGCCAAGAATCTTTCCGAAATCATGAATATTACTACGCGAAAAGATACGCTTAAGTAACAATGACTAAATAAAACAACTTATTTTGGATTAAAACAGCAGCTCCTTAAATAATATTAAAAAAATATAAAGATTAAAGTGAGGAATTAAGATAAACAAACAACAAAAAAAACCAAAATGTTGACGTATGACGGCAAGCCGAGGTTCATTTTGAGGATTTCAAAAACACACTGATTTCAGCTTTCAACGAGCTCTAACCTGGAAGGTGGAGATATAGAGATCCTTCCTGAAAGAAAGACCCAGCACGTCCAGATCCTCACGTCCATATCGAAATGCACAGGTGAGGGTGACAAAAACTAAAAGGATAAACAGATATGTACACATGAATTAATGTCTCCACTCCGTTTAAGTCTCAGGGAAAAATATAGTTCTTGAGCCACAAGGCTGCATGTGTTGACACTTGTTGTAGCTTTTAATTGATTTCTTCGCTGTATATATTTACACTCCTTATTTACAAGTGCACGACAGCTATAACTAGAACTTTTCTGAACGGAATCTGTGGAAAACATCAAGTTGAAAACAGACTGCAAAACTACAAAAATCCAAACTAAATTAAAACAGCAGGTAATTGACTGGGTGACGTGTTATGCAGCTAAGAAGTATCCATACGGTCAGGTGACAACAGTTAAGATTTTATGACTGTTTTGTAATATTAATGCCTAATCAAGCACCACCCTTTTTCACATGTTCAGAGTTCAGGAGGAAGCTGCCTTACCTTTCCTGTCCTTTAGATACTCAGGGTCAACAAGGATCACTCCATCTGTCAGCAGGAAGGAAGGAAGATAAAGCGCAGTGTCATCACAAAACAGCCACAGTTTGTTCACTCAACCGTTTTTTTTTTTCCTCTACTTCGTTTAATGAGAAACACCGGGGAATAATTTTATCTTTCAAATCAACCGTTTAAAAGGTTGCACATATTTCTCAACAGAAATTAACACATTGCATCAAGATTTTCTTTTTCTTTTACTCACGATTCTGGACCTCAAAAGTAGTTCAATATCTTTCATAGTTTGTGTGTTGACTCACCTACTGGATCAACATGGTCCAAGTGATCAACAAAGTCTCTTTTTCCCAAGTAAACCGTCACCTGCACAGAACAATCACAGGCTTATTAACATGAAAAATACGTGGAGCTACTGTTTAATTTATCTTCTTCATGCTGCAGCTGCATTATTTGTCATATCCTATGTCAGTAGTTGGTGGAAACGTCCGCTCGAGTTGTCTGCAAGGGTCTCTGTTCAGTGCTTGCTTTTACAAAGATGCACTTCATGTCAAAGCTCTTAACTTCTGTCAGAGAACAGCTGCTCTGTCTACATCATTGGCGGCTGGATTACTATTTTCCAATTCTTTCAGGTGCTCATTTTCTGATGAAACTAATTTTATTTTAGGGGTGTGGATGATCAAATTGTCTTGCATGAACTGTGACTAATATTTACTACAAGTTAAGAGCCTAAGTCGGACTGATTGAAAACCTTTTATCACTTCTTAGTAATTCGCGGGGATGTTGGTTGCAGATTGACTCACCTTACAGTTGGGGCTTGACTTCTTGAAAACTCTGAGAGGATATAGGAAGAGGAAAAAGAAGACAAAAAAAAGTATGTAAACACATCTTTCATTGGCTTCACCAAATAATGTAAAGAGAAGTATTTCAATGAAGTACAAATCTACGGCGTGTTTGGTTAGCTTTTTGCAGAGGTGAAAATTTCTGGTCTGGTCAATATATTCACAGGAAATGTCTAAGTTTCAAAGCGGCCAGTGGTTATTTCAGCAAAGCAGGAAACTGCAATGGGAAGTGGCTGAAAAAAAACAAAGTCCATATAACGTGGGTAATTAGATGGAGCCACAGAGGCAGGTGGTGGGTTCCAGTCAGTAGGATGTCAACTTTACCATTGTTGTGACAGGTTAAAAAAAAACTGTTCAAAAAGTCACAAGACCACTTTGACTACCTTTGAATACCATTGACGCTACTGCCACTGAAAGGTTCCACTCTGTGATGTGAATTACAATCATTCAATTTTTTCCAACACTTGCTTTTAAGAAGAAATGTCACCTTATCCGTCTTTCAAATGCAGGGTGAAATTGAAAAATATAAACAGATTGACAAAAGATTACTTTACTACTCAATGAGCTACAAAACTGAAAGCTGCACAACTAAATTAATGAATCAATGTGCCCAAAAACAAGTGCTAGAAAGAAGCAACATCTACAAAGGCAACACCAAAGCATTCTGGTCACATCCCCACAGCTTGTCCCATCATCCATCTGGGCACTCACTTACTTCCTCCAACAACTGAGACTGAAACATACAAACAGGAAGTTACAAATACAAGAGTTTATCATCCTCACATCTCTGTTTTGAAGTCAAAGATTAAGAGGGGGGAAAAAAGGAAAATCAGCTGAGAAGTCGATCAACATCTAAGCTGATTCACCAGAACTGGAAACATTGACCGCTGCTCTGCATTGAATCTCTAGTTGAGGACTGTCTTCCGTCAGAGCCGGCGATCCCTGTCACAGTTGTATTTAGATCACTTCAAAGTACACTTTAAAACTGATTTACAGGTTTTTCTGGCTCTGTTCCACTGCTTGTTTATTTGCTGTGGCATTTTTATCTGTAGCAATTAAATCGAGGCATAAAGCACACCCTTCATAATGAGCTGCAGGGTCCAGAGAAACGACACTCACTGATCAGTATGACGGATCTTTGGGCAGCTGATGCAGTGTTTCCCACAGGGTTTTGTGGTGGGTGTACATGTCAAATCTGACTGCACCACTGTAGGGCTGAGAGCAAAACAAAGATGCTAAGAACTTTGTGCTCTTGTTAACAATTTTATGCCCTAGTAAACAATTTAATCACGTATACACTGGTCGAACAGACTCTGTCTTAACTACACAGTTAAATAATCTGCGAGTACTTTCCCAACATTATTCAGTGTACTTCATTCTTACAAGAACTTCTTTCTATGGACAGATTCATCAAACTGTGATGACAACCTGTGGTGTTCTATGCATATAACACTGTGAGAGCATCATGTCCCCCATAGTCATTGTTTTTCTTTTAGGAAATATAAGGAATTGGTGACAAATGGCAACTTGCTCATCGTGAGGTAAACATGACAATACAGAAAAAACTCCACCAGATAAACAGTTAAGAGTTTGGGCATTGTTTACTTAAATGATGGATTATAAAAATTGCCAAAAGTGAAAACTTGCTGCAGGATCCTGCGGGACTTTGCCAAACACAAAAAATATGTTGCTCTGTTTTTAATCTCCGTGCGAAAGCCTCAAATATTGAGCTCAACTGGGAATGAAGCGCCACAAGACAACACTCAGCGTCTCGTCAACATGCTTTAACGCTTGGCTGGCTGCTTCTGTAGCTTCACAGATGGAAAAACATGTTACAGCGGCGAGCGGCGACACATCCACCTGCAGCGGGAGGGCCTGCAGGGACAGTCGTCAACCTGTGGAAAATCCCCTCCCTCCCAAGGAAAGCCTGCGTCATGTGTACCACAATTGATCTGCGACTTCATGCCTGGACAAGAATGGACTGCTGCTTGCGTCCAGCTGTGTGCCTGTAATTATTGTGTATCAAAAGTTGCTTTATGCAAATTAATCCATATCAATCTTACTAGTTAAGGTTTTGACCACACGAAGAACAATGACTCTGCAATTGCATATAAAAACATTCTGAACCAAGCACACTCATTCCCTATGTTGCCCAAATTGTCATCTGCATGTCTGTTGCAATTATGGCTTAGAAGTTGTGCTGGCAAAACAAACTGACAACACGTGTATGCTTCATAGTATATTAGTGACAGTATTCAAGGTAATTTAAAGGCACTGATAAAACTCAGCCATTTATTGAAACAAGAAGGACTGACCTTCACACCGTGAAACTCTTGACTCGAGTCTGTTACTTTAAGTTGATCCGATGGCCATTTCTTTCCCTTGCTTCTTCTTCACACATCAACATTCATCACACATTAGCTCATTCGGTTGTCCCCATCAAACACTTGCCACTCATCTGTTCAGCACCTCCACCCTAAAGTTATTTCCATGATCAACAGAAAAGGTGTGGATATATTTCTGGTAAGTTCCATTAACTGATATGGAACACGCGGTGGAAAAAAATAAGAAACTATCATCCTAAAAGCATAGAATCTGCGTGAAAATTCCACTGCCTCATAACCTCATTCTTATTTTGGTAAATTGGCCTCATCCTTCCTGTTTCCGTTGTGATGAGCTGAACAACTTTGCAACAGAAACTATCACCCAGGTTTGTGCCGATTCAAAAAAGAAAAGTTGCAGAGAAGGTGAGCAGCTTCACCACAAGACTCACTTTCAAATCAATGTGGACACGTTATGGTGGTTAAATTCTAATATTCAAAGAGTACTTGGAGACACTTTGGACATCTGCGCTTGATTCTGAGTAAAACATGCTTTGCCTGTCATTCTGCTGGATGCCTGAAAACACTGCAAGCACTACAAATGTTATTGAGGCACCTCCATTCAGACAACACTGAGAAGAAATAGAAGTCACAATGACAAAACTTTTTTACAATTTCTCTCAATACATTTTTTTGGGCTGAAAAGAACACAGAGTTTAAGGTTACCAGCCTCTGTACTCAAAAATCTTGAATTTTTAAGTAGTATACTTATATAAGTAGTACAAGTATAGATTAGTTATCACATTTCCTAATCAAACTAAAAAAAAACTGATTTGAATATTCATGCAAATACATTATTTTCTCAAGGGAAAAACCACCACACCTAGGTAAACAATGCCATCACAGTCCACACCTATATGCGAGTTTGAAAATATTGAGAATGTATAATTGATACCAACAAATAACTTTACACCACAACAGAACAGAGGAAAGGTCTTTAGAGGACTGGCCACTTCACTGACCCCAGACAACAGTCACCGTCAACCTCTTTCTACTTTAAGGATTAGCCACTGCAGCAGTGAATGTCAGTCACTCACAAAGTCATGACAACCAAATAGACAACAGCACAAGTATAGTATTTTCTGCACACACAGTGACAAAGTCATGTTTCTCTCCCTTCAAGGAGGCAACAGGGCCACATTAGAATCCATTTTGATTCATGGTATGTGTATTAGCATTCACCACAGGATAAGATCAAACCAAAGTTGACCTAAAACTTATTTCCCATTCACTGAGTCAAAAATAAATTGGTATCGGTATATAAATCAGTAGATTCATTGGTAAGATGAATGTTTTATCAAAATCACCTCTAAGTGTATTGGTTAAGTAAAGATGTTCAATTATTATTTTGCAGGTGTTTTGTTTGTGCAGGGTTGTTTTATTCCACATTTCAAAACAAAATGCTGATATTCATTTCACCTGTTGTGGAAATTAATCTTAGAGGAAAGTCACCCACTCGACCTTAACCATAAAACTAGGATTTTAATCCCCCACCCCCCCCATCACCCAGAAATTCTCCTACAAGTGGGGGGATTACAGACGATGGGCATAAAGCTGAATCTATCCCAATGTTAATGTTGATTTGCAAGCAATAACTGATTTCAGCTGCAGCTCTTGGTTGGATTAAACCAAAAATTAAATAGAATAGATGATCTTTTTCCTTGAAAACAACAGCAAAACAATGCTACAGAAAGGTGAGACTGAACCAACATTTTAAGTTAATGAATGGGCTATAACCAAAAGGTGCCACAAAAGATTGAGGGAACCCATTTCATTTAGTATCATATTTGTCAAAAGCATTCATTATAGCAGCTTTGGGCCGCTTTTAGAGAGCTCAAGCGGCTATCAGATGAATGTAGAGAAACAAAAGAGTATGATACTTCCCCTGGATAAACAATTTCAGTGGAACTTTTCATCGGTGGTTGCTGATGTGTAAACAGCGAGATCCGATGCGGTACGCAGACGTTCGGTCAAGGTGACACATAAACATAAACATTACGCCGTCAAAGCCATAAGACACAACATACAGCTCGAGAGAAACTTTGTAGGGCACACAGATTGCCTATTAAAATATCCGTAGCTATCTCCAAGATCCTATACACCAAACATTTCTTCCAAAGAGGGCAGTGTTTGCATGGCGTCTCTCTTTCCACCTCCTCCCTGTTTCACCACTTGTTTCCTTAAAGGAAGTAACTGGGAGTTGTGCATGGAAAGACGGATGGGAGAACTCAAACCAGAAGTACACAGAACCGAAGCAGCCATCTGTGCAAATCGGTTTGCAGACGAGGGAAGAACACTGAACGACAAGATCGGGGGGGGGGGCCGCGATGTGTTTACTGTGAATTTACAAGAGAAACAAAGCAGCGACACATGATAAATGGCTCAATAAAGGGGCACTTGTGAGTGAACAAAATGGTGTAAAATGAACAATATTGTGTCTGTACAGCACATAGCACAGAGTCAGCACTTTAACCTCATTGGCGTGGGGTTTTTTTCTGTGCACAAAGGGGTAGAAAAAGGAGTCTGCACTGATGACAACGCAGGTGGAAAAAGAAAAGCATCGCCTGGGCTGCTGTGCAGGGTTGTGAACACCTGCCATATGATCACAACAACGCCATGACTTGGAAAGGGTTATTTTTCATCTGCAGACGGATCTCTAACGCAGGACCTGGACGCACTCACACAAACAAAACAGGGTAAAGGCGACATTAACCCAAATAACAACGGAGCGTAAACACACACACACACACACACACAAAAGGTGTCATCCGGGGGTTCAAAGAAACCTGGAAATCAATTCGTCGAAAGGCAATCGCATCAACAACCCCCAAACAGAGGCGTTTTCCACCGCTCACCTGCTCACATTATACACCAAACCTGTGTAGCACGTTTCTACCTTCTCCGAGGCACGCATTTCCTCCACAACACACGTTTGCAGCTAATTAGCATAATCCCGCAGCGGCCACACGCTCCCCGCGAGCCCGTGTTTGTAGCAGCTAACGCGGGGAGCCTCGCTGAGCGCGCTGGCCGCCAGACTCCATCCGCCTTTTCCGTGATTTTACTCCCTCGTCGTTAATTAAAGACCAGAGAGCACGCTCGACTGTCCTTTTAGAAACTATTTTCACTACAGTAAACATCGGCGTTGGTTTCTTCCCCCCAAACGGGGTTTAAATGCAATAAAACCTCGCCCGAAGCCGCGGCTCTCCGTTGGCCGCTGCCGCCCACTTCACGGCCGTATTTTGTCGGGAAAAGCACCGTGGGAATTCCTCCCCACAGCCGCTGGAACGTGTTCCAAACGTAAACACCCGCACGGAAGTACCGTTCGGCCGGCGTTGCGGACCCCAGCTGGACCCCGTTTTTTGGTTTAAAAACGCCGTGTTGTCGATGAAAACGCCGCGTTTGAGCGCGGCGGTAAAACGCGGCGTTTTGCGAGCGGAGTCTGGAGCGCGGAGCACGGTTAGCTTCAACCCCACCCTGCTGTGCTAGCCTCACCTCCCACGGACGGTGGTGGTGGGG
>CAESWR010000780.1:892469-902983 GCA_903171835.1 Mullus surmuletus
TAAATAAATATAAAGTAAATACAGCCATCACACATCTTTGTAAACTGGCAAATCAAA
This sequence comes from Mullus surmuletus, assembly GCA_903171835.1. Classification (NCBI taxonomy): domain Eukaryota; kingdom Metazoa; phylum Chordata; class Actinopteri; order Syngnathiformes; family Mullidae; genus Mullus; species Mullus surmuletus. Next base: position 892,527 of record CAESWR010000780.1, read on the forward strand.
CTCCTGATTTCCCCACAGATGCACATGACTGACATTTTGACTTTCTTTATCATAATGAGGGTCTTGAAGTCGGTCCCGAACTTTTGAGAAATCCTTCAAAGAACGGTCCGATGACTCAGAGTTAGATTTCAAACTTCGAAATCCTTTTAAATTCAGTTCTGTAGCGATGGAATACATCGTGCGGTTTAAATCCGGATGGTGTATGAGTCAGAGTGAGTAACATATCGGACCCAGCGCTGTGATGGAGCCGGCTGGATGGGCGACAGGCGGAGGAAACGGATCTGCAGCCCCGTGGCGGTGAACTTGGGCAGCTCGAAGCTCAGACCAACCGGACCAACCTCCAACATGGAGGCCGAGCTCAAGCCGGGAACCTCCAGCTAAAAACAGAAATATTTATTTTAATGATTATGAGAAGAACATCTAAATAAAGCCTCAACTAAAATATCTCTCTAAGTGTCCAATAAGACCCGGCTCGTCCATTTGCTGCTCCCGCAAGGAGCCGCGTAAGTGTTGTCACCTTGAACAGAGCCGATAGCTGCGTTCCTCCAGGGAAGCGGGGTATCTGCCAGATCACCGCTCTGCTCTGCGGCCTCAGCTCGGCGCTCTGATCCGGACTGCTGAGCTCCTGTGACAGACTGGGCGAGAAAAAAAACACAAACGACGGTTCATTTCCGAAGCTCCATTGACAATTCTCAGGTGATCCTGCAGGGAGACATCTTCCTGCTCATCAACAATGGCTGAAACTTCTTCTGAAGAGTTCAAGGGTCACTGGGTTTCAGGTGTTCCTGCGGGGGAGCTGTTACAGAGATGAAGCAGTGAGGCAGAAAAGCTTTCAGAGGTAAGCACACACACAAGGTGATTTGATAGATAATCCAGCTGAGGGCTTTCAGCTGACGTAACTCTGTCATTTTCCACAACACTGCTCCAGTCCACATTGAAAATGAACCACACGAAAATGAAGAGCCACAGAAAGCCTTTCAGTCACGGCTGGACGCTGCTTTTATGTACATCAGTTTGACAAATTTCACAACAGTCCTACAGGTTGTTGTAACTATGCATATATTCATCGTAGTGGGAGTTGTGCTATAGGAAATGCCTCGGAAATACAATACAATTTACAACTTGAATGAGCAGGATAACATCAATCCTTGTAGAGTTAAAAAAACAAAAAAACAATTCTTATTATCAAATGACGTGACACTTTTTCCCATAAAAAATGTTGATTAAAAACAAACATCCGAACCAGCTATTCTGGGTACAAAGCCGCAATGCTGCATTCCAACTTATCCTGACTGATTATCAAAACAATCCTTTTATCCTTGTTAATTTGCAGTGATGTCTGAGCTTCACCCTGCAGACAGAGTTGCTGAGAATGGACATTGAACATGAATATCCACTCGCACAGACTGGAAGTACTTAAAGCAAACTTGTTGAAGCTTTGTGTGTGAAATGTGTGAAGATCAAATACACTCATTCAAGTGATCTGAGAATAATAATATAAGAAAAAAGTGCTAAGGTTTATATAATGGTGATGTAATATTGCATTAAACAACTGACTGCTTGTAATATAAACATTCAGAAGGAGGAGAATGTGTTGCACTTATTTCTACACACCATAAATAGAGAGAAAAAGAGGGGTCTTTCTTAATGAATGACCGAGTCCTGAACCTTTGTAAAATAAAAAATAAAATAGTAAAATAAATAGCTACAGTCTCTCTTGGCGTTCGACCATCACTCCCCCATCTGCTTTCATTTCCATGACTTTACATAGCAAATTAGAACGTCATTGTGTACCTTTATGTTGCCTCCCACTTTGCTAATGTTATTTTCTGTACATAAACAGGAGGCAAGGTCTTCAACATTTGATTTCCTCACAGAGATGAGGAAGTCTTCTGACTTCCCTAACTTGCTTACGCTCCCGGTTGACTCAAGCAGAGATACTCAAGCTACAGAAACAACATGCACAAGAGTCATATTCAAATAAAAACTACAGCGCGAGCAGTGCAGACAGACTGCGCAGCTCTGACGTTTTTCACCTGCAGAAGTATTTCCATAACAAATATCAGTTTGAAGAGAACAGCTTATTTGAATGGGAGTGTCTCACCTGACCGAGCCTTTAGGAACAGGGATGGTGGCAGACACGTTGATGGCAGCACTGGAAAAAGAAAAAGATATATGTATATATATATATGTATGTATATATATACTGCCCTGCACAGGTCACCCAGTAAGCAGGGCTGGTTTGTAATGGAATGAACTTCCATTAACATAGAATGACGTCCTTACGTCCAGCAGTTTAGATTTTCTATATACATTTTTGCTGTGATGTCTTACTTTTTGCAAAATATTAAAGCAGAAAATGTTTCTGGAAGGATTTCAGTAAAGTATAACTCATTCTTTCGAGAAAAAAATAAAAATAACCTAGACATATTACTACGAGCAAAGTCTTTTATGTCTTACATGTCTGGAAGGGATCATTAAACTATGTGTGGACCCGTCATTGTTTGTGGGATTGTGGTGAGTCAGGATGGTTGGCTGACTCTGACTAATCTAAAGATCACTTCTGTGAGAGGAATGGGCTGAAAAAAAAAAGATTTTGCACCCTGATCTGATGTTTGTTTGTGCTTATTGAGATATTATCAGTGACTGTGAGGTGCAAAGCCGCAGAGGTTGACTGAACAGTGACTGACTTTGTTGGTGTGGGGAAAGCGGGCTTGCAGCTGCCTGCAGACATTCGGCTGATGTCTTATCAATGCAAACTGTTCTGATGAATGAGGGGACGTCATGCAGTACACGTTAAAAATGAAATAAGAACACGCACATTTCTTAGGTATTTCACAAAATAGATGTCTGACGTTTTATCTTTTAAAAAAATTCTCTCGAGAAAATGTACCACTTAACCACAGTCAAATATGAACTTGTTTTGTTCACCTATTATTCACTCACCTGATGAGTGGAGAAAGAATTTGTTTCCAAATTGTAAAAGAGAATCTTGAGTGCAAAACAACAATTATGTAATGGAATCGGCATCAAAATGAGACAACTTAAGTCTCTCTCCAACTGAAATCTCAATTGGAGAGCGTCATAAACCAGTCCCAGCTCAGACTCCATTTAAGTATACACAAGTCTGTCCTTTTTTGCAAACACATGATTTTATCTAAATTGTAGACCGGTCACCACTGACAAGGACTGAGAGTGGTTTGCGAATCATGCTGACCTCTTTGGTGGTAGATCACAGCGGAGCTTCAGGTACATCAGCAGCCTGCAGCGGAAGAAAAAAATAGCAATTTGTTTGGAGGCAGCATACTTTATGTTTCATTCTATACGTTACATACACTACATATACACATACATACATACATACATACATACACATTGTACTGTAGATAATAAAAATAAATTCAAACTAGTTTCTTGAGGATGATGATTTGATTCTCTCATTGCTCAGTTTCTTTCATTTGATGCTGTATTAAAATCATAAATTGGACTCGTGGTGGACTGGGACAGTAGGGGCATCTACCTTCCTCCATTGTCTCTCTCGATGGTGGGGAAGAGGCGGAAAGGAGGTGCCGATGGCAGATCATCGCTCAGCTGATACTGCATCACTGTTTGCTGAAACAGGAAGAATACAAAGAAAGATGCGGAACAAGATGAGCACATGATGACAAGTTAAATCAGAGAGTGTAAACTGCCGATTTAATACTCCACTTAAGGACACGATAACTACACGATAGATTGGTAATAGCTTTGGAACAAGTATACATAAATATAAAATATAAAAGTCAATACATATTTACATAAAATATGACTGAAATAAAGGTAATAACCTACAAAACTGGTCAAATGTGATCAAGTTTTCTTTTCAGTGCTTTACCAGCTGCTCCAACTCTTGTTGACACTTTTCAGAAAAAGGAAATGGGTCCAAACCTGATGGGATTATGTGTATTTATGTAAGTGATTTAATGTGTTGAACCTCCTGTGGAATCTGGGTACTGTGAGACTTAGTCAAGATTTATGCCAAATTGAATCTCTGCGATGGGACACTAAAGCGTTACAACCCGTAACAGCTATTTATTTCGAATATTTTGGACAATGTGGAACATGCACATAAGTTGGTGGAAGGGAAGCGGAAAATGAGGAGGAGCAGTCCAAAGCAACTTTGTTAAAGATGAGAAAATGTGAGAATGAAAGATTGAATGCATCTGCACCTCGCCCTGGCTGGGACAGAGTCGAAGTATCCGGTGATTGTCAAACTCATCAAGTCGGACCGCCTGATGAAAGCTGCACTCATCTACACGAACAGCTGCTCCGTACCCTAAAGAAATTCAGAGTCTATAACAGTGATGTCTTTATCCGCCCCACAAAAGTTAGTTATAATAACATGACACTGTTTGCGATTTGAGTCTAGAGAACACTGTAAAGGGCTGGTTTGTCTGAACTCACCTCTCAGCTGTGATTTGCCGATGCTAAACTCCTCGTTCAAGCCAATTCGCATCTCTGTTGACAGACGATACCATGTTAGAATGAAATATCATATTATTCTGCATGTGCTTGCTTGCTAAGACCAATACATTGCCTGAACAGAAAACATAGTATTATCCTTAGCTGCTGATCTCCCTCAGTAGACTGATCGATCATACTATGACTTTTTTCTCTCAAAGTCTAAGAGAGACAAGTCTTCAACTCTAAGCTTACACTATTTAAGCTTCCTTCCTGACACAGTGCTCTGCTCTTCTCTAAAAAGGGATCTCTATACGTTCTGCAAACACTGGTGCAGAAAATTTCAGCAGTTCTCTACTGCTCAAAATGGAATACTAGCTGAACAAAGACACTTTTTGGATGTGCACGTGTTGCATCCTGCAAGAGGAAGAGTGTGTATGAGGAAATAAGGGTGATATATCCTGATGTTGTGAACTTAACAAAAACATCTGTGAGCCAAAGTTTTATGGTGTTATTTCTCATTTTGAAAATGTTTTCAACTTATAGAGAAGCTATCGAGGCCCAAATAAGAATAACTAGCTTCCTCATTCCTCTCTCACCAGAGTCATTAGAACTTAAAAAAAAAGGATAAAATCATTTAATTTAGAGTTGAGGTGAACCAAGACCTTGGTTAACGTACTTCATTAGTGCTCTCCACTCTGTCTTGGTAGTCTGTGTTGATAAACCAGGTGCAGCAGCTGTTTGCATGAGATTTAAATGAGTTTGTATTCCTTCCGTCCATTAATTGTACACCAGAGACACTTAAAATTAAATTTGCATGAGTCCAAAAACACCATCCCCGTGTTGTCTCTACTGTATTTTATAACTTGTTTTCATGTTCTGAACCCTTATTTTGCCTCAGTGATCTATAGACCCTGTGGAAAGTGTCTTTGGATACTTGAGTGTACAATTTTGGGCCATTTTTTAAAGGCAAAATATCTGATCCAGCACCCAAAAAAATAAGAATTATGAGAGCAACAGAGCTGATATTTAAGCGTGCTCTGAAACAAGATCAGACATTAATGCTCTTTGGCTCGTGTTTTACAACCCTCACTTGGTTGGTGGTCGGTTAAATGGTATTTGGAGATGCAACTTCCTGCTTGGAACTGACAAGGGGAAGTGGACACAGTTTTTAAAACTCACCTGAGCAGCTTGGCATGTAGCATTTGACTTTTATCTCTCCCTCCACATCTGCCTTCATTAAAACACCCTGCAGCACAAAAAATCCTAAACGTCAAAGGGGGGCTCAAATAAAGCATGTCAAATGTATTCAGACAGTGAATGCAGGAGTCACTGACGTTACTCACATTGGAGCCGATGACAACCGACATCCTCTCAATAACGTCCACAAATATCTCGCTCTTCCCTCCCTGGAAAACACACATGCAGCATGCGTATGGAAACTGTGACGTTCCTTTCAAAAGAGGGTTGAGGGAGGTCTACGGTCAAAATAGGGCCGGAATTTTTACTGGAAAATGACAGTCATGTTAAAAACCCTCTGGCTCAAACTTGTTGTCTGACTTGTTTCACCGACTGCAAAATGGTTTCACAGCAACACACCGTCCCATTTGTGACTTTAATGGGAATGCTGTAATTCTATATTTTATTTGTTTTTTCTTCCAACATGTTCCAGGACTACTGTGAACTCCTTTGTACGTGATATTGTGTTGAAAACTGTTCAGAGTACCTGCTCTCTGCTGGACTGGATGGGTCTGGTGGCTGCAGAGCTCGGCGCCACTTTACTCTGCTGTGTCTCGGCTCCAAACTGCAAAAATTGTGACAGTCCAGGGATTAGTGATGAAAGTGCAAATTAATTAACATGCTGTCTAATTGTCATGGTGATGGTACCAAGCCAACGTTGCTGAGGTCAAAAAGGCTGAATGGTCGAGAGGAAACAGCTTCAGTCTGGATGAAGTTCTTCAAGACATCAGAGGATGTCGACTGGATGTAACCGTAGTCCTGACAGGGAGAGAGGCCATCAGGTTACATGCTTTAAACATAAACCACTATAAACATAGACTCATTTTACACACATTCCTTCATTTTCTGGAACAGATTTATGTACATTTACAATTTATTTGTAAAAAAAAATTAAAAGGAGTACGATAATATAACCTTGCTTTTTTCTTATTATCAGTCTTCCTACGTTTCAACCAACTCAGGGTGTAGTGACAAGAGTGATGTGATATTATTCCTTTTATACTAAGTTGTAGATTATCAATTTTTTAGAATTGCAAGATTAATGTTTTAAAAAGCAGCTGTGTACATAATGCAACACATCCGCATAATTAGACAATGTGCAAAAGTACTGACATATCCTTTTCTCAAAGAATTGTCATCCTTTTATCCAAAGAATCAAAGCTGTATGAAGTGTCCTAGGTGTTTTCTTCTTGTGTCCCCAAAATTATTGGGAATACGATGATAAATGCCGTATAGGCTCCGATGGCTTTGTCCGACCTCCAGATTTGACAGAGAGGTGTGTAGCAAGACGTACTCACCACAACCTCGTCCAGCAACTCATAGATGAGGGCAAAGTTCATTTGCACGGACTTCTCTGACAGGCTCCCACAGTAATCTTTAACCAGTGCTGTTAACCTGGGAACACAGAAGTGACAGCTTCAGTAATATGCCCACTTCCTGTAAAACAAAACGCTACACTGCATCAACAGCAATCTGTCATCTGGAGTTATAGGATATTAATGGGATCCACTTATAGGATCCAAATGGGATATTGCCATAATAGAAAAACATAAAATACATCAATCATAATTCAATTGTTCAACTTTTTTTGCATTTTGTTAATTAGATACCAATGAGTTAGTCAAGAAAAAGCATTAATTTGCCAGATGATCAATTTTCATTCATTCAAACTTGCATTTTAATTTCAAAAACTCAGACATATCATCCTTACACACAAAATGACTGTACTGATCTTTGAGGGTATATTTATCTACTGCAAAAATTCCCTATTTTTTTCCACTGATCTGATTGGTCAGTGTCCTCGGAGCAGCATGTGTGCATGAGTTTGCAAGTTTGTGAAATGTCTGCTGAGATTGAGAGAGCTTGTTTCCATGGTGACACACTTAACCTGTTGAGCAACTCAATGACTGTGAAGGGGGAGGAGTCTGCGGTGGTCGTGGCAACCCAGTAAAGTCCTCCCTGTCTGATGTGGACAAAGTGAAGATCTTTGTGACTCTGTGATGAAAAACAGAAATGATGATGCATTTGAGTTCTAAGATGGAAAGTATAAAATGTTAGTAGTTTGAAAACTTCCCTGTAGACATTACAGTGTTATGTAATCTACAATATTATTGTAACTCATTTCACAAAGAAAATCAACAAAATAAAATAATCCATATATTACTACTTTTATTAATACTATTAATAAAAGAACACCTACACCCACGATAGGGATGCAACGATACCACTTTTTTTCAACCCGATACGATACCGATACTTGGATCTGAGTACTTGCCAATACAGAGTACCGATGCCGACACTACTACCACCAAAACAACCCCCAAAAAACTATTAGGCAAAATGCAATTAATTGGAAGACAGGTTTTATTCTATTCTCTGCTTCTTACAACGAGTGATGATAAATGAAAAATAAACATTTTCTGTGAAATCTTCTGAGAGTTGTTGCAGAGTTTCCACATTTTAATAAAACAAAATATCAATTAACTATTTTGCACTGTCTCCAGCTTTAAGATTGACAAAACATTTATGAACCTATTGCAGAGTCTCCATATTTGAATCAAACAACATCTCAAACTTCAGTCAGCATGCAATGGTGTGGTCTTTGTTATCTCTAATGAGGTATCGGTTCTTGGTATCGGTGAACTTTAATGAGTAAGCGTATGAGTGTATCAGAGCAGTATCAACCCGATTCCCGATATCGGTATCGGTGCATCCCTAACCCACGCACAACAACCACAAACGCATACTGAACTTTACCATGACAACTGGAGGTTGGTCTCCCGTCAGTGCCGTAACTTTCTCATAAAAAATACTAATAATATCGCTACCGGCTTCTCCACGGACTGATGGTCAGGTTAAGAGCATTTGTCAAAACAGGAAAACAAAAGACTGCTTGCAAATATTCTGATGCTGATTCATCGGATATGAGCAACTTCAGTCTTTACTAATTATCTCCTTCCAGACTACAGAGCAGTTTCAGATGAAGAATACTATTTGAACAGCAGGACTAAATGTACATTTTAACAATAGTGAAAAACAAAACAATATTGTGTTGGACTGTCGATGTATGATGGCAAAGTGAGGATACAATCTTTATAGATGAGACGGTCGCCCTGTGAGGACAAGATGAAGATCTGAGAGATCATCCTGCTGAGAGACAAAAAAAAAGAATCCATTTCATTTTATCTTTTGGAAGAGAAAAGACATCAAATCAAGCTCACTGAGAAACAAATGTCATCACATGGCTCCCTCTTTTGGTGAATATCAGGCAAGACTGTCTCTGATGGGAGACTGCGCCACGTTAATTAGATTATTTTAAAACACACACACACACAAGCATATATATATAAACGTATAAATATAAAAGAGAGAATGTCTGCATGTATGACAACACTAAAAGCAGGTGGGACGAATCAGATTGGAACATAAACATTCACAATCCAGCAAAGGCCATTTAGATTAACACTATTTCAGCAATGGAGTAACAAAAACTACTATATTATCAGCATTCATTTTTTTTTTACAACATGACTATCTAATGCATTAGGTACATTAACTCATAATAAAAAACACATGCTGCAGAGTATCGAATTATGCTTCGTGCATTGTGGGGAAAAAAAGTCATTATTTTGCGAGGACATAACTGACACTTTGTGATGCATCTTCACTCACCCGAGACAGGTTTGCAGAGAACAGCTGGGTGTCACTTTGTGTCTTCAGCAACTTGTTTACAACGAATAGCAGTCAAAAGAGTTTCCCTCTACCAGTGACTGCATCAGCCCGGAAATCCGGAGCGACGGACATCAATCAGCATTTGGGCTCTTTGCAAACACAGCAACCATACACGCCGAGAAGTTACGCGGGAACTGAAATAGGGACTATAAAAAGTTAAAGTGTAGGAGGAGTGTGTGTGTGTTAGCGCCGTGTGCCTCCACAACTGACTCGCCGCTGTTTACAAACCGGGTCAGCGAGTTGGCGGCGGGCGTCACAGCGCCACCTGCCGGCTAGGCGGACTTATTACATGTTTCTTTTTTTTGTTTTGTTTCACGCATCGATTGTGTTGTAGTTGGCTTCACGGGCAACATATTTAATTTAATTTATATTCAACCTAAATGTAAGGGAATATAGCGTTAATATACATTTCTGAGCAACATTTTATTTTATTTTATTTTATTCTCCGGAGAAACTGCATGAGGTAAATGCAGGTAAATAATTAAACATGTTTTTTAAGGTGATATAATATTGTTTCAATATCTCAGACAATTAATTTTGAATTTCTCCTGTTTTATGTTTGACGCACTGTGACACATTCCCCACCAGCAGGGGGCGGTAGTTCCACAGCGAGGCAGTTTGCTCGTTTCCTCATCGGCTTCCGTAGACGCTTCAACAGCCGTACAGGAGTCGGTACCACACTGAATACTTCCACACTACCTCGAGGTATCGTCTAGTTCTACCACATCATCAACCTTTCCGCAGTTCACAATGAAGTAAGTTGAATATTATTTATTTCTAACAAATGTGTGAATGGCGTCTTTGTTCGCGCCCTTTTCGCGGCATGGTTTTCAATTGCCCGCTAGCTAGCACTTGAGCTAGCTAGCTAGCTAGTAAAATAAACACCATAAAGTCACACTGCACCATCTACTCCAAACCCCTTTTTAACCATTTTTTAATGCATTGGTCTAGTTTAGTTGAGTTTACTGCCACCCATACACTGTTTGGAGGAAAGACACATTAAATCTAGCCAAATATGTGTATATATATATATATATATATATATA